>VMDO01000075.1:0-86052 GCA_007922755.1 Pedetes capensis | reverse complement strand
TGCTGCAGGCATGAAGTGGGCTTAGAAAGCCTAGAATTTTCTCGCAGGCTGCTATGCTCTGACCACTTGCCATGACATAGTGACCAATTGGTGAGCAATCTGACTGGTAAACCAAGAGAATTCAGAATGTTCAGCATGACCATGAGTGGGGTGCACAGGAGGCCCAGGGACAGTCGCAGCTGAGACCATAGTTCTCCCTCAGTGTGTGGAACCCTCTCATCCTCAGCTGGCCTTAGAAGAGATCCAAGTTCATGGAGTTTGGGGGGGGGGGCTCAAGAAAAAGGCAGAAGAGTGGAGCAAGAGGAAGATGTCTCCCTTCCTCCATTATCCTGTCTGCTCCATTGCATTGCTTCATCTTCCACTGCAGGACATGTGGTTTGGGTTAGCAAGGAGATCAAGACCCACAGGCCGAAGCCTGGCTCTGTCTATCACTATGTGCATTCTTGGGCCAATTATATTTACTCTCTACTGCCTCAGATACTTTATTCGTAAAATAATTTCAAAGATCAAACAAGATCAAACCAAGTGCTCAGCGCAGTGCCTGGCTCACTCTAAATCCTCAATAAATCTTGATTACCCTCCCTTGAGTGGATTCCTCTTAATACCTGAAGCACAAAGTAGAAGTGGAAGAAACTTTATTGAATACAGCAGCGTATAATAATGATACCTGTCTTGTTTATAGAGGATTGTTTTCAATAACAGGCTCCTAAGAGTATCTTGCCTGCAGCTGGTAGCACTGTGGTGTCTGATCCTGTCAGATCTCAGAAGCTAAGCAGGGTCAGGCCTGGTTAGTACTTGGATGGGAGACTGCTTGGGAACCCCTGATGCTGTATGTAGGCTTGGGAGACGGACCTGGCAACCCACTCCCAAAAATCAATCCGCCATTGAAAACGCTATGAATAGCAGAGAAGCATTGACAATACTGTTTCGCCTGTTGTACTTAGAGTCACTGTGAGTCGGGTACCAACTCCACAGTACCTAACAACAACAAGAGTATCTTATCAGACCCATTTTTGCAACCCAACCTCTAGCGCAGGGGGCTGACACATAATAGGTGCTTAGTAACTTAAGCTGGCCTGGGATTTAGCTCAGTTGGTAGAGTGCTGCACTGCAGTCTCTGAGGACCCGAGTTCAATTCCCCACACCGCAAAAATGGGAGAAGGGCCTGGCAATCCACTCCCAAGGCAATCCCGAAACGGTCAGCCATTGAAAACCCTATGAGGGTCGCTATGAGTCGGATACTGCTTCGATGGCACCTAACAACAACAACAACTTAAGCTACTCCATCCTGCCTCTAGTTCAGAGCTCCTTTGATAAACTGGAGATTCTGAGAATTGCATAGGATGAATTTGGCACGTTTGCTTGCCCAATGGAAGTAGAGCCCAGCATTGAAGCCCCACAGGAAGTGGCGGCAGACACTGAGTGTGGAGTGGAGGGGGCTGGCAGGCTTTCCTGTGGGAGCATGGTGTTCTTGAGTCCTCGGCAGAGGCTGGACTCGGTATCAGTCTGTTGACCCGATGACTCACTGCAAGTCTGCTCCTATAGACCGGCCAGGGCACAAAGTGGCAGAGGGCCTGTCCAGCCTCACCTGGCTGACATAGCCACAGGTGGAGGGAGAGTTGGTAACTGTCCAGGGGAAGCAAATGTTGGGAAAAACACTGGCCACCTCTGAGTGATCAAGAAATATGTGCCAAAAGATCTAGCCATGAGGTCAGTGTGTGTGAGACCCACGTTTATTAGGCTCAGAACTTAGTAACTGCATTTGGCACCTGAGAAACCAAGCCTCTGCCTCTTAGGGAGCACAGCAAAGTATCGTCAGATGCCACCATGAAATGGGAAAACAAAGAAAGGAGGAGCCTTGATCATCTGACCACAGCGCCTGGGAGAGGCAGAGCCCAGGGTTCTTTTTCTGCAGGAGTTCACTAAACCCACTGCAAGTGAGCTGGTAATCACTTTAAATCTGGGCAAACTGGTTCTCCTGGCGAGGAGGAAGAAGCCAAGCATAATTAGACTGCAAGATTATATGGAAGGAGAGGCCTTTGTTCACGGTTGGCTCAGATTTTGTCTTTTTCACTTTCTTGTCAAGAAAGAACAAAAACTCTTCTATCGTCAGAGGCTAAAGCACAGGGTTGAGGTGCGGTGTAGAAATTCTCCCTCCGGGTCAATCCCTCATGCTCACTGTGACCACAGTTTTCAGCTTGTTCTGAAAACTGACCTCAAACTTGAGTTCCTGGTAGTACTTGACCTTGACAGGATCTGGGCAGTGTCTTGGGGAGGACTTGGCTGTTGCTGATTCATATTAGCAGGTTTTTCCAAGTGGCTGTGAAATAGACTCCTGAATCAACTCAGCTGTGCCAAATTCCAAATGCTGAGGAGTCGGGGCCAAATGCTGGGGTCCGTTGCCTGACAATCTCCAGACGTGGGGAGGGCTGTGGCTCTGGTGGTGGGTGGAACAGGCCAAGGTCAGTTGGTCACTCGTCATGTTTGGAAGCAGCGAGTCTGATTTCAGAGCTCAGGCTGGAAACAGGTGTCTGGGCTGCATCTCTGTGCTGGCTTCTGGCTCAGGCCCCTCCTCCTTCACCAGGCCAACAGTTAAAATGCCAGGTGAGTTAAAGGAGGCAGGGCTTGAGCTGGGTAGATAGGAACTTGCTTCCTGGAGTTGGTGGATGAGCCTGTCAGACCCTGGTCGTCCAGGAATTAGAGAGCTAGAGGCCAGGTCAGGGCTACCAAGAGTAGGTTCAGGGCCTAATGAAAGAATGTTTGTGGCTCCCTCCTAAGGTAGTAGTTGTTGTTAGGTGCTGTTGAGTGGTATCCAACTCATAGCGACCCTCATAGGGTTTTCAGTGGCTGACTGTTTTGGGATTGCCTTGGGAGTGGATTGCCACATCCTTCTCCCACTTTTGTGGTGCTGGGAATCGAACTCAGGACCTCAGAGACTACAGAGTAGTGCTCTACCAACTGAGCTAAATCCCAGCCCCTTCTACGGTTAAGCAGGCTAAAGAACAACGTAAAGGATTTGACCCAGCTCTTAGCAGGACTCCTGGTTCTTGGGAACTATGATGGCTCCTGCTATCTGTCATCAGCCCCATGACCTGCTCAAGTGTGTATAGGTGGCAAAGGGCATTGGGGCTTCATGGCTACAATGAGTAGGCAGGATTGGGATGAACGCAGCAGGGTGAAAGCCAGGGACACCTAAGAGCTCTTCCCCAGGGGATCTCCTGCTTGTTCTTACACACGCTATTCAAGGCTTCCAGAGAGAAAGCCAGACCATCTTGGTCTAGCTCACCGTACTGGGCTTCTGCTGCCGTGGTGGAGGAGGAAGGCATGAAGGTACTCTTCCTCACCTGCTTCCTAAAATAGAGTTTGTAAGCCCACTTTTTTCTCTCCCTTGTGGCTTTCCTATCTGTTTTTTCCTACTCTTCATAGCCAAGCTTACTGGGAAGCCATGCTGCCTGGTCAATCCGACACATATATGTCACACACCTACTATGTGGCAGGCCTGTGTAAGCAGATGCAGGAACAGCAGAGCTCCCTGCTAATCTCCGCATGCCTGGGAGCTGTCTGTGGCAACACCTCCTCCAATGTCTATGGATATCAGTAAACAGAACAGAGGGTGGGGCTACCATAGTTAGAATCCTTTGGTAGTATTCTTTCTTGGGAATGAACTTGGTGTTTAGAGGGCAATGGTCTCTATATTTCTCATTGGCAGTGGTGGCTTCTCTGAGCCTTTGAGGTCAGAGTGGAGTATTGCTACTTCAGGCTTTGTAACAGTCACTTCGTATGGACAGCCCTTCTTGAGCTCTCAAGACTGAAGTGGCCAGTCATCTTAGTCCATTTTCTGTTGCTAATAACACAGTACCACAGACTGGGTAAGTTATAGAGCAAAGAAGTTTATTTTGGCTGTTGGTTCTGGAAGTCCAAGGTCAAGAGGTTGCATCTGGCAATAGCAGAGTCCTAATGTGGTGCAGGGCTGGGATTTAGCTCAGTTGGTAGAGTGCCGCTCTGCAGTATCTGAGGTCCTGTGTTCGATTCCCAGCACTGCCAAAACAGGAGACAGATGTGGCAATCCATTCCCAAGGTAATCCCAAAACAATTAGCTGTTGAAAACCCTATGAGGGTCACTATGAGTGGGACATGACTTAACGCACCTAACAACAACAACAACAACAATGTGGTGCAAGGGATAACGAGAGAGAGAGAGAGAGAGAGAGAGAGAGAGAGAGAGGAAAGAAACTTCTCTTTTTTCTTCCTACCTGTAATTCAATCACAGGAGCTCCATCCTGATGACCTTATTTAATCCTAATCATATCCCAAAGACCTATATACCTAACAATGGGGATTAAATTTCATCACATGAGCTCTTGGGGGACACCCAAGCCATATCTGAACCATAGCAAAAGTCCAGGGTCCTATGAGTTCTCTCGCATCTTGTCTTAATGCTTATTCATCATACTCCAAAAGCCACACACTGGATTATGAGTTCTGGAGGGCAAAGACTGGGCCCAGCATGCTGGCTGGGCATTGGAAGGCCGTGGTGAACGTGTGGTAAATGAATGGGTTGACTGGTCCAGTCGATGTGGACCTTGGAGTCAGAACCAATAAGAGTCCAAGAGGCCGATTTTGGCTCAAAGAAGGAAGAACATTATAGCAACCAGAACATGCCAAAAGGTCATGAATCAAAGGTCGTGAGCTCCCTGTCATTGAACATGTTCACAACACACCCGGATGACCCAAGTCCAAGACGTTGTGGGAGGAATTCAAGTATTGGATGGGCAGGGCTCTCAAGGCAAGACTTGCTGCAGGTACTCCCAGGGGTCACAGGACAGCAGGCCCCTTTATGGAAGGAAGGGAGGGGCCTGGAGCTCCCTAGGGGTTGCTCTCTGGAAGGACAATCCCAGACTTTGTTCCTACTGAAACTTCAAAGCAGAGCTCAAATATCATCTACTTTTCCTGACCTCCTCTGTCTCCCTCTTTTGATTACACATTGTTTCTTTCTTCCTTACCATTCCCATCCCTCTTGTGTATTCATTCATTCATTAGGTGTCTCCTGTCTAAAATCTCAGACCTGCAGAATGGGGACAGTGTCTTACAGTTACATGTATCCTTGGCCTCTAGACCTGGGCCTGGCACAAACGCTAGTGAAACATTAGTTGCATGGTGGACTAAATGAGGACCTTTTGTGTAAGACAAAGAGTTCTGGTCCCTGCTGTGAAAGCAAAGATAACATATGTGAAAAAAATTTCCAAGGGCAATTTCATATTAAACTGTGTGACTCCTCAGGGGTAGGGGTTGGTTCATGGAAGAGCCAGTTCTAAGTCTATTGGCCTTATAAGTATCTCTGAAAGGTTTGGGGGAAGAGTGGAAGAAAGATGCTGTAGTCACATGGCTAGACTGTAAGTGCCATGTGGGTACAGCCTTTGTTCACTCCTGTACCTCAAAAGCCTCCAATAGCACCTGGCTTGAGGTGGATGGTTGTGGAATGAAGATATTCTTGGTAGGAGTATTTGCTGTAGGTCTCTTTCTTTTTTTCTTTTTTTCTCTCTCTCTCTTTCTTTCTTTCTTTCTTTCTTTTCTTTCTTTTTCTTTCTCCCCTCCTCCTCCTCCTCCCCTCCTCCTCCTTATCCTTATTCTTCTTCCTCCTCCTCCTTTCCTTCTTTCTCCTCCTCTTTCTCTTTCTCCTTCTCTTCCTCCTCCTCTTTGTCTTCCTCCTCCTCCTCCTCCTTTTCCTCTCCTTGTCCTTCTTCATCTCTTCTTCAAAGCAGACTGAAGATGGTGTTTATGATTAACTTGTCTTCAAATCATTACGGCAAACGCTTACACAGAGTCATAAAATCCCCACAGACTAGGCTGGCATCCTAAGCATGCGGTTAAAAGTCTCTGTACTTTATTTAACTCAGTGCTGTTGCCATCTTGAAAATCTTAAATTTTTAAACAAGGAGCCCTGTGCTTTCCTTGCACTGGGTCAGGAAATTATCTTCAGTTTTGTCCACAGAAGTGGACACTGTCAATCCACAGCATGGGCCAGTGGACATAAGGAACAATCTTTGGCCCTAGCTGCCCTCTTGGCAAACTCTTGGGTGTGGGTGGTTCCTAAGGACTCCTGGGCCCCCTATTTGGGACTTGTGGCACTGTTTCCCCTTTTCTGCCTGGCTCTAATCTGCAGCTGGCACCATCTGACCTAAAGCGACCTCGGGGAGTGGAGAGTAGCCAAGCAGTGATCTCACCTCTCTTATCCCTGCTCCGCTGCGATGACTGGCAGGGGAGGCCTCTCTCTACAAGTTAGGCACCTTTATGGCACACTTTGCAAACAGTGGCCTCATAGGATGGTTCTCACAGGAACCTTCCATCCCACCCTCTCCGAAAATCTGGGGCATTTCCCTGGTTTTTCGGAAGACATTAAATGGCACCTCCAGAGTCCCTTTTGTTGACGCTAGTTATTTTCCAGCTCTTTAGGAGGGCTAAATGAGGACCTTTTAGCCTGGGGATCTGTCTATGCCAGAATAAGTGTACTGACAATGAGGGCATCTTGCCAGCATGGGGATGATTTTTCACTCCCTCTTGTTCAAGAATCTTTTTTTTTTTTTTTTTTTCCAGTACTGGTGGTTGAACCCAGGGCCTCGTGCTCGCATGCTTTGCAAGTGCTGGACCACTGAGCTGCACCCCCCAGGCCATTTTTTTTTTTTTTTTTTTACTTTTTGAGACAGGGTCTCGCTAAATTTTGCAGACTGCTTCTGGTTTCAAACTTGCGATCCTCCTGCCTCTGCCTCCCAAGCCGCTGGGATTACAGGCGTGTGCCACCGTGCCTGGTGCTGGTTCAAGAATCTTGATCTTGCTAGGCTAGGGCCCTCCTGCAGTTCTGAAAGCCCTGCTCCTCTCTCTTAGGGAGACCATAGTTTTCATGCCTACAGGGTCCCTGGTGCCAGAGTCTGGCATCTTTTCATTTAGGGATATATACCTGCCTGGTGTGATGGGCTGGCCCCTGGCGGAGTTGTCATCAATCCTGAGGAAGGCCCCCTTACACTGACTGTGGAACACACAGAGGCATGTGGCAGGGCTTTGTGGAGGGGACCTGGAAGACCACACATGTGCCGCCCAGCTCTTTCAGGTCATTGTTTCCTGCTGCTCAGGCACAGAACTCAGGGTAGAGTCAGGGGGCGCAGGAGCTCTGTGAAGGGCCGCACCTGTGCGTGCCCTGGGTGCTTCAAGGAGAATAGGCAGCAGTCATGCATGGGTGTCTCTATGTTGTTCTACCCTGAACTCTTCTGGCAAAGGTCATGGCTCCGTAAGAGGACAAGTGCATATCAGATTTTTAAAGATGGCCTAGAGTAGTTCTTAGCCTTTGGAACAGCTTCTTGGAAAACTAACTATGGGTATTCAAGATAAGGAATGGAAAACAAAGATTAGGGAGGTAAACTTGTACAACTTCAAAGTCAAAATCATTCACAGAATTGATATTTTTCTATGAGATACTATTGATTTTAATTTCAATAAACTTCCAGAAGTGCCAGAGACACTCAGAGTTAGCCAGCCCATCCCCCTCATTTTAAAGATGGAAAACTGAAGCCCAGAGAGGCTGGGTGGCTGCCCAAGATCACATAGCTCATTAGGAGCAGAAGTAAGAAGCCATGTCACAGTTCTTTTAAGCCCCTGCTCTCTCTCCAACATAAAGTTCTTAAGATGTTTTGGTTGCTAACTAAATGTTCACTTGGAATAAAGATCTGAAGAGTGACTGGAAGAGGACCTGACATGTTTTCAGGACGTTGGCAGTATAACCTCAGTAGCTCTTATGAGTTTTTGTTCCTTCATTTTATCATTGAAGTATCATCAGCGTTTTTTGTTGTTGTTGTTGTTTGTTTGTTTGTTTTTGTTTTTTTCTTCTTTGTGGTGCTAGGGGCCTCGCATATACTTTGCAAATGCCCTACCACTGCACCCCAGCCTCTTTTTTATTTTCTATTTTGAGACAGGGTCTTGCTCAACTCACCATCCTCCTGCCCCCGTTTCCCAAGTCGCTGAGATTATAGGTGTGCGCCACCATGCCCGCCCATTATCAGCTCTTTATTGAGCAACTACCTTTTGCTGGGGCTGGAATTTAGCTCAGTGGGTAGAGTGCTGCGCTGCAGTCTCTGAGCTCCAGAGTTCAATTCCCAGCACCACAAAAATGGGAGAAGGGCCTGGCAATCCACTCCAAAGGCAATCCCGAAGCACTCAGCCATTGAAAACCCTATGAGGGTCGCTATGAGTTGGATACTGACTCGATGGCACCTAACAACCACCACCACCACCACCACCACCACCACCACCTTTTGCTGGGCTCTGTGTTCAGAACTAAGAATACCAAGTAGAATCAGGTATGATTTGTGTCTTCAGAGGCAGCTTGTGCTAGGGAGAGAGAGTATGTGTGTGTTCCCCAAACAACAAGCCCTCCTTCAGTGTCCTTCACAAGAGATCACTTAGCCTTAGCATCAACCATGCTGATAGCAATGCTGCTTTGAGAGCGCTGGTCCAGTGGCTTTGAAATTCCTGAGAAGTTAGCAGTCCCTTTGTCCCACCAGGGGGGATGTCTTTCTGAGCTATATTTCAAGTCTGAGCTGGTGATGATTCACTGGACCTGAACGTGCTGTCTAGCTGGCTGATGGAGGACTCTAAGCCAGGATGAGATACTGACATATGGAACATATGTGAACACACAGACACACACACACACACACACACACACACACACATAGAGCCATCCAAGGACCACAGAACGTCAGTTCTCAATTATATGATCCTTATTCTTCCCATGAGAAAATTGAGACCCAGAGCAGTTCAACCGCCTGCTTCCCTAGCTAATCCAGGTAACTAGTGGATTCTTTCACCCATTCAAACTTTCACTTTATTCAGGAAGTGAAAAATGGGAAGCGGTTTGCCTCAGAAACAGCTTCATCTAAAATGTCCCTGGCCCTACGACAAGACATCTTGGAAAGACATCAAAGGGGCTGTGGTCTCCCTTCTCCACAGAATCCCACAAAGTCACGGCTATTAGGGATGATTCCTAGTGACTGGAAGTCAAAATTGGATCATCCCAAATGCCACTAGCTCCTTCTGACAAAGGGCTGAGACCCATGGCTGGGGCTGAACCAGGTGGTGGGCAGGCGTATGCTGCCCCCACCCCCCACCCCAGCCCGAGGAGTCCCCGGGAGCCTGAGGGTGTTTCAAGCTCTTGGCTCCAACCACATGATGTTTTGCTTTAAGCATGGGATTATTGTTCCCCCTTCAAAGCCCAAGAATAAAAGCTGTTGGGGAATGCCCTGCAGGGGCATGCGGCTTTGATGCTGGTAGGACCCTCCCTACAACGCAGCCCATCCCCAGCCTCAGTGCCCAGGCCCTGGAGTGGGAGAGACCTCAGAGTTCACCCAGCCCAACATCTCCAGATGAGCACTTCCCAAGGCCCTTTTTATTTATTTTTTATTTTTTGTGACCTTGCAGGGGGTTGAACCCCGGGCCATGGGCTACCACTGAGTTGTACCCCCAGCCCCTTTTTTATTTTTTATCTTGAGACAGGGTCTTGCTAAGTTCTACAAGCTGCCTCTGCCCTCTAACTTGCCATCCTCCTCCCTCCACCTCTCAAATTGCTGGGATGACAGGGGGGACAACCATGCCTGGCCTCCGAGCATCCTTCTGCCAAGAGCCTGTCCAAGCCCTGCTTTCACCCTCCAGAAATACAAAAGCACATTTCTAGCTTTGGACAGGGCTGCCTTCTTGCGGGGGAAAGGCCACCTTCCTGCACTATCTGTCTTGGGGTTCTGGCTATGCAGTCTGGGGCTCCACCCTGCTGTCTGTGCACTACCACCATGTAGACGTGTGAGTCTACTGTGCGCTGGGCTCTAGGCCAGCCATCCTTGGGTTAGTAGTTGCCCATCCTGCCTCATGGAGTTGTGAAGCCCTCTACCTCCTCTGTCCTGGGCAGGGATCTAGAAAGAGCAAGCTTCCTAACTGAAAAACAGAGCCTCCCCCCACCCCCCCAATCCAGTTGCAGACTGCCCAAAGCAGAGATAAATAGGGCTATCATCTCCCTTGCCTCGGGGCAGTCTCACCAACATGGAACCTGGAAACCATGCCATGTTTGGGGCTGTGTTCTTCCTGCCATGGCAATGCCACCACACATACGTCTTCTTGCCCTCAGGGCTTGGCGAGCCATCCCAGGGCTGAGCTCTGCTCTGTTTCTCTTTGAGTCCTCCTGTCTCGACATAAACTATAGCTAGGGGCAAGAATTTTCTAGGTATTTGGAAAATAGCCACAGAATCCAGACCTCCAGGCTACCTGCTGTCTTTGATTTCGGGGGCATGAGTTTGGAGTTGCGGAGTGGGGTTTACTCAGCACCGGGAATGCATTCCCAATGGGCAGTTAGTCCCATAAGCCAGTGGTCAGCTGAGCAGTAGCTGTAACTGGAGATCTGTGGGGTGCAGGATCCAGCTTCAGGGTCAACCCTGAGGCTTGGATCTGGGTAAGAGGCTGAGGCCCCTGGGGACCGGTTGCGGTGCAGCTGGGGCAGCTCTCAGAGCAGAATGTGACCCTGAAGCCTCAGAGATGACCTCTGGAGGACTGAGCAGCATTGGCCTGGCCTGGCCCTTAATGAGCTCCCCTGGGCCCGTGGCCGTTCCTTTCATACGCTCAGCGACATTTGTATTCAGCGGAGTAATCCCACGGAAATGATTCTTTCAGTGCCTGCCTAACTGGATGAGCAAAGCCCCCTTGGGGTTTTTAGACAAGAGTAGAAAAGAATTCAAGAAGGCGACCTGACCTAAAAGGTACAGAGGAAAATAATGGAGGCTTCTGCTATGTCTGTGGGGATGAAGTGGTGGGCATCCGGGTGGGTGGATCTTTAATGGGTCCAATTATTCTCTATGCATGAACAGGGGCATAGTCAGGACACGGACGGAAAATCAAAGGGTGATAAACCTGCTCTGAAGTGGGCTGGGGAGCTGCGCAGGCTGGGCGCACTTAGGCGAACACCGTTTACACGCTCTCCGCACAGCCACGTCTTGGAACGGATGTTTGTGCTTGGGTGATGTGTGTGTGCTTATACGTGTGTGATTGAGCGGACAGTATCCATTTGATGACCTGAAATAATAAGAAACCTTTGTGCCCTGCACACTGGTGGAGGAGACCTAGGAAAAAAACCCAAGTTTAGCAATCTTTAGCCCAAGCCCAACTTGAGTTATTCTGCTGAGAACCCCTGGGTCCCTCATGCCAAGACTAACAGTGGCTTTAGACCAGAGCTCTGCCAAAGAATCTGACTTTGGGAAATAAACTGCCAAGGATTATGGTGTCTTCAGATTGCCTAATTGGGACGCAAATGGAAGAAGGAAGGTTGTCCTAGGGTCAGGAGGTGGCTCGGGGTTCCCAAAAGTAGAGAAGGAGCCTCATGCTGAAGAGGTGGAAATCTAGAGTTGCTATAAGGGAAAACCACGAATCTGAAGATGAGCTCCGTTCAGCCCTGGCTCTATGGGAACAGGTAGGGTGAACGCTCCACCCCAATGTGGGACCCTTCTTAGGGCTTGTGCTCAGTCATTTTTAGCCCAAGGCTGCAGTCCAGGGTGGAATCTTCTCAGTCACTTCCTAAGGAACAGGGGCAAGGACACAGTCTGCCTTATGGATGAAGCTCTTCAGGTCCTGCTGAAGATCCGGATTACTTGCCAGCTTCAGATGGGCCACTGATGGTCAGGGGGAATGGTATAGCCATTTCAGTCACTCTTCAGCCTGGAGAGTTGGTTTCCAGGACTTCTTGGTGAATTTATTTCCCAACAATTGTCCCAAATTCCTGGAACTTGGGCTGGCACAAAATAGATATTCTGTAAATCTTTGTATCTTTTTTGAATGGATCAATCAAATAATACATCAGGGGTCAGTTTCTCTGGCTTAGTAGCAGAGTCTAGACACCCCAAGACCTTTTTCTTTCTCTTATGCTTTTTTGTTTGTTTTGGTGACTTGTAAAATTTCAGGTTCAAAAATTACTCGTTATTAGTAAACATTATAGAAAGACATTTGTTATACCATCATGGAAAATATTAGTTACAATGTGACCTTTTCACTTTGACTCAAATCTGTTTCATTTGCTGCTAAGCAAAAATCATTATATAGGAAACCCTTTTCAAAAAATATGTTGTAATTCTTTTTACAGCTCTTTATATATTCACATGTGAATATATCACTTGATTTTGCAGCCATCTTTAGGCCTTTGAAGGGTAATGAAGTTTTGTTATTCCCATTTCATAGCTGAGCATGTTGAGACTGAATGTACCCCCAAAAGCACACAGCCACAAAGGAACTGACTTGGGATTTCAGCCCTGATCCCTTTCTAGTGTCCCAAGCTGGGACGCTGTGTCATCAAAGTGTAATTTTCCTTTTGTTCCACCAAATGAGAGATGGAATTCAATCTGGCCTTCGTGGAAATACTATTATAAGCCAGATCCAGGCCCTGAACAACTCTGCAATTACCAGAGTGAGGGTATAATTTGGGGAGTTCAGCCTGGGTGGGCATTATTCTGGAAGACTCACTCGTGATGAACTCTGCTATTATCAGACAAGATGACGTGTGGGAACCAAGTGAAGGTGGTTCTGGTCCCAGCTGTCTGACCCAGCAGTCTGCATTCCTTGAAGCTGCTCCCCAGAGTGGAAAATGCCGAGCACAGCATGGGTGGAATGGTCCTGGGGGTGACTCCCTCCCCCAGGGTCCTGGTGGTAAGCTCCCCACCCCCATTGCCCAGGTCCCGGGCAGTGCTCCAGCCCCACTGCAGAGCCCAGATTGAACCTGTCCCCTGCCTGGCTTGCCGGCAGTCATGTGCTGCTAAAGGCTGTCCATGTTAACTGTTAGTCCCGGTGGACTGAGCTGAGACTCAAAACAGGAAGCTTAGTTACAGTCTTCGGATGGATGGCTAGTTTACCTCTGAAATTCACCAAAGTGCGCTGAGCTCTTCTCTCCAGTCTCCTGACCTGTGAGCTGGGCGTTAGAGCAGCTGCCAAGCAATATGCTCCTGGGCTGCACTAAATCTGAATGTGGACCGAGCTCCTGATCTGTGCTCCACGATATCTAATTTCTTCTTGAAATCACCCTGTGACATAGATGTTCTTGCCCCTATTTCCTGGATGGAGAGGTTTATACCTGAAGGGGCTCAATAATCTGTGAACGGACAAGAGAGCAGCCCCTGACATCCAGAAGCTGTCTTCCGTCACAGCTAGCCTGCATTCTGCCACCAGATATAACCAGCTGGGACCATGAGAGGATGAGACAAGGCAAGACCACTTCCTAATTCTGTTCAAGCACAGACAAAAACAAGGTCACTGTGCCACCTACAAAGTGCCAAGCATCTCTGCCAAAATGTGTAACTGCTACTTCTTTGCCCCCTACAGTCTTCCTTATAGAGAAGACGTATTGAGAAATCAGATCATAGAATTGTCCCCACTTGTTTACAGTATCCCATCTAATGTAAATTCCTACTTTCTTACCTCTGCCAAATCCCCCAACCAAACCCCAGTCCTATCACAGGTATTTCTGGCACCCCTGGTGTGTCTCCTCCCTCACTGCAACATATTCAACTACAGGTGTGTTCTTGATGGTCTCTGCGGAAGGGCTTTCACTTTTGTCCAATGTCCTGCAGTGGATGATGGATGAGGTCTGGATTCAAACTCAGGAATCAGGCTTTTCTGATGCTAGAGCCTGTATGTTGCCACATGGGATTTCCTGTCTAACAGAGTAGAAGGCAACCTCAGTACTGGAACTGCTCCAGTCCCCAAATGAAGCTCCCAACTGGAGGGGAGATCAGAGCTGTGACATCCATTCTTCGTGGCCATGATGGTGGCATTACTCTCTGAATTTCCCGTATGTTCAGAAATTATCCCAACCAGGGCCTCTGCCTGCTTGCTGCCTGTTTGAAAAAGAGTAAAATTAAACACCCTTCATCATCACACCCCCTCAATGGATCAAAGGACGCAATGATGCCCGTAGTTTGCAAAGAGACGGTCTCCCCCACCCCTGTGGCCCTACTCTCTTGGTGCCTGGCACACCAAGGCTGCCATGTGTTCTGTTGGCAAAGCCAGCTGAAACCCCTTTCCCAGTATTGTTCTTTGTTCTTGATGATGTTCTCAGCAGTGTCCTTGATCCCAGCAGGACACTGTCTGTGGGTTAAGGAGATTATCAGCCACTCTCACAGATCCCTTAGGGCCCAGCTGTCCATGTGCCTGGTGGCCTTTGACCTAGACTTGGCATGCTTCTTACCTGTAAGCATCCAGCAGCAATACCAGGGAACGATCCTGTCTCTGTTGCTGCTAAGATAACAACAATGCCTATGGTCATCCATCACCAGAACCGTTTTTAAAAGATCATGCTGTACTCAGGACTTTTTAAAATACTTATTTGATCCTCATTTAAGAATGCTGTAAAGTAAATGGTGTTGTTGCGATTTTACAAATGAGGATCATGAGACTTAGAGAGTTGGATACTAATCTAAGTTGATACAGCTTGTAAGAGTCAGAGTCGAGATGTGGATGTGGATTTGTCTCCCACCCACTTGTCTGAGTTCCTCGCTCTAGGCTCTGAGCACTGAGTGTCCTGGCTGCACCTGAGTATCGATCAGCACAGATCTGTGCAGACTGTAGAGGAGGCTGTGCTGCGCCAAGTCCCCACTCTAGGTGCGAGGACATCTAGTCCAGTTGCTGGGCGTGCTGCAGGCTGACAACCCCACTGAGGATACCTGCCTTGCCCAAGGCTGTGCCCCTTCTTGGGGACAGCACACAGACAATTACTACTGATGGGGGAAGGTAAAAAGACCTGGCCTTTGCCCCAGCTGGGGACAAGGCTGAAAGGCCATCCCCGTTTCAGAGTTCCCTGTGGGTCAGCTGAGGCCTGTGATGGTGCCACAGCCCAACCGCTTCCTCTGCTGGATCCTGCTCCCCCTCCTCCAACAGTGTGCATCCTGGGGCCTCCTCTAGAATCTTCTGCACACCTTCCTCTCTCACAGTCCGCTCTCTGGGGCATTCCCCATGCAGCAAGGGTGTTCTGTGAAATGAGCTGGGGCATTGCAGATTTGCCCACTGGATTCTGCATGCAGTTGCAGTGCCTGAGGAGGGGTGTGTCCCCAGCAGGAGAGATGGGCATTCCCATGTCCTTGGCATTAGCCACCATGAGCTGGAAGGAGGGGACTATTCAATGGCCCCTAGGCTCTTGCCTGTTTAACAGAATTTCTCTGCCACAAAGATCAAGCTGAATATTTTTTTAAAGCCCAGAATTAACCCTTCCTCTAGAAAAAATAATTCCAGATTAGACAGCCTGACAGTCTAGGTTTTTGTGGGTTTTTTTGTTTGTTTTTGTTTTTGTTTTTGTTTTTGTTTTTTTGGTACTGGAGGTTGGACCCAGGGCCTTGTGCTTGCATGCTTTCTAAGTGCTGGACCACTGAGCTGCACCTCCAGCCTATGTTTTTAATTTCTTTTTTTACTTTTTGAGACAGGGTCTCAGTAAGTTATGCAGACTGCCTCTGGTCTCAAACTTGCAATCCTCTTGCCTCGACTCTCCAGCCGTTGGGATTACAGACGTGTGCCACTGTGCCCAGTGGTTCCAGGGTTATTTTTAAGGTAAGTGATAAACATTAACTTTCATAGTTTAGCCTTCAAAGCACAATAAATCATTTACTACGCCTGGACTCTAGCAAACAGTGTAATAATTAAGATAACAATCCCTGATTCTGCCAATTCATCACCTAGGCCAGTCCCTATGCTAGGGGTCAAGGAGACAAATGAAATCATTTCTGCATTTTGAAGATCTCACTGTTGAAGAGGAAAATTGATATAAGTCTGTCAAAATAAAAAACATAATGATAGTAGTTTCCAGGGTCCAGAAGACCTCTTTAAAGTGTTGAAAAGTAAAGATGTCACATTGAAGACTAAGGTGCACCTGACTCATGCCATGACATTTTCAAACACATCATATGCTGGTGAAATCTGGACAGTGAATAAGGAAGACAGGAGAAGAATTGATGCTTTTGAATTATGGTGCTGGAGATGAATATTGAATATACTATGGACTGCTGAAAGAACTAACAGTGCCATCCTAGAAGAAGTGCAACCAGAGTGCCCCTTGGAAACAAAGATGGCTACACTGAGTCTTACGTATTTTGGACATATAGTCAGGAGAGACCAGTCCCTGGTGAAGGACATCATGTTTGGGAGAATGGCAGGTCATCCAAAGAAAAGGAAGACCCTCAACTAGATGGATTGACATGGTGTATACAACAATGGGCTTAAACATAAAAAAGATCGTGTGCATGGCACAGTGTTGGGAGTGTTTCATTCTGTTGTACATAGGGTTGGTCAGTCCTGACCTAATGTCACCTAACAAAGACTCTGGTTGAAAATATTGAATGAAAAAAAGTGAATATTATATTTCCATTCAGTGAAATGGAAATATAATTCAGTGAAAATGATGAATAGGAAAATAAGAAATGTCATCCAAAGCTATCACGAAGAGGAGGATGACTTTAGAATTAGTTATTCTTTCTCACCCGCATTAGGAAGCCTGTAGCGTTGACCTCCTGGTGTTGAGGCCACCCAGAAACATTGAGCATCTCTTGTGTGTGACAATAGTTTAAGGATTTGCCCCTTTCAGGTCATCATGCCAACTTCTTAAGAGTTAATGCCCCTAAAATATTAGTTTATATTTGTTTCCTACTCTAACGTCACATTGCCTTGAGGACAAAATTCAACTGTTGTTCTACCACTCAGAGAGCTTTCCTCTGTGGCCCAGGCAGTCTACTCTCTGGACCCCGAACTCAGGAGATCTTTCAAATAGTCCCAGCCTCTTTGCCCTGGCTCTTGTAAGTTCATTTTTCTGGAATGCCTTCTTTACTCTCTTTGTTGTTGTTAGGTGCCCTCAAGTCGGTATCCAACTCATAGCCACCCTACGTACAACAGCCGAAACGCTATTGCTAGTGCTTCTCTGCTGTTCATAGGATTTTCAGTGGTGGATTGATTGGGAGTGGGTTTCCGGGTCCTTCTCCCAAGCCTACAGCAGCTGGTATTCCCAAGCGGTCTCCCATCCAAGTACTAACCAGGCCCAACCCTGCTTAGCTTCTGAGATCTGACAGGATCGGATATCATAGGTCTACGCTGCAGGCGTTCTTCACTCTCTGGACTAATCTAAATAGGTGTATCTTTCTATACATTTCTACACATCAACTACATTTTTGTCTCCCCCTTAAACTTCTCTGAACACTTCAACCAGAAGGAGTCTTCTACTCTTTTGTATTTTTTATTTTTTGTGGTACAAAGTAGGTGAGCCCACAATGTCATACATAGTTTTGCAAGAACTCTACCACAGAGCTGCATCCCTAGCCCCTTAATTTTTTTTTTTTTTTTTTTGTCTTGAGACAAGTCTTGCTAAGTTACACAGGTTGCCTCTGGCCTTGAGCCTGTGATGCTCTGATCTCCACCTCTCAAATTGCTGGGATTACAGGTGTGAGCCACCATGCCCAGTTGGGTCTTCCATTCTTTACCTTTTGTGGGACAATAAAGCCCCAAGACCAGGTGGCCCTTCCTTTTGTCACTTGGTCTTGCAGGGGTCTACATGTCTCCCCAGCCGGATCTTGAAGGAATGTGGAAGGGTCAGGCTTGGTGTCTTGAGGGTGAACCAGAAGGTCCCCTGCAGGGGGACCCTGCTTGCCCTTGTGGGGTGATTTATGGAGCCAAAGCAAGGAACAAGAAGCTGCTTCCTTCGTTTCTTTATCAAGATTCCTCCAAATACCAAAAGGAATCTATCCATCTTATTTAGAGGACTGAGAGAACATCTTTCTCTGTTGAGAATAAATTAATCCATCTTCTTTTTCTTTTTATGGAAAGCAATAAATCAAAAAGGGAAAAAGAGCCTCTCTGTGACCCGTCTTGGTTCTTTGGGAACAGTGTAACCTGGCCTTGATCCCAAAAACGGGAAGGAAAGTGTTTTACAAACTGAGTTCAGTTCAGTTTTTTAGAAGAGTGAATTATGATCCATGTGTACACTTGGAAGTTTACACATGTGCACGTGAGTATGTGTGCGTCTGTGTGTGTGTGTTTGCCTGCCAGCACGTGGTATGTGTCTCCATGTGTCCGCATGTCTGGCCATGTCTGGCTCTTGCACCTTTACGTCTCAAGCAGACTTGGCATGGCAAAGCTAACATTCTAAGGGAACGCCCAGGCCGGCAGACCCTCAAGGCAGCAGGACTTACTTGAGGACATGGGGGTCAGCAGCACCCCAACTCATTCTTATAAAAAGAGAGACACAGCCGCTCCCGGGTGGCTGCCCTGCTCTCTGGCTCCCACACAGCTAAGGGGCTCTGGGACGCATTCGGCCAGGTGCAGCCTGCGGGAGAGCTCTGAGCATAATTGCTCCTGGGCCTGTGCTGCTTCAGCAAAGCAGAAACCACAGCATTCCCCACCCCCGGGGCCCTGAGGCTGGCCCCAGCTTGTTCTGGAAAGGAGTCCTCCAGCCTGGGCGTCTGAGCCTGAAAGAGGCTCATTCTTTTCTGGGGTAGCTCCTTTAGTCCCCCGTTAGCCCCTCACCTTCCCGAGACAGTGGGGTTCCCATCACCACAGAGTCTCCCGGCATTTCTCCTGGGAACACCGACCAGCCTGCGCTAGGAGGACTTAAGTCAGCATTTTGCGGTGGAGAGCAGAAGGCAAGCGACTTTGAGAACCTTGCTGTTGGCGGCACCCCAACCCTGGCTGGCCATGGAGACTCGGACTTCACGTGGGAGACAGACTTGACCTGGTTCCCGAGGGCTTGGCTCAGGCTGAGAAAGCCACCATTTCTGTCTCTGCCTGTCCCGGGGCCCGTGAAGGTGGGCCATGGGGGTAGAGAGTCAGAAGGGAGGTGTGGTTGTTCTGAGATGTTCCCAGAATCCCCTGGGGCTCCACAGGTAGCAGCTGAGCCAGCTTCCAAGGGGCCAGAACCCGAGCATGCACCATCCTGTGCAACCGCCATGATAGTCCGGCCAGGCAGAGGGAGAGCAATCCCTACTGTGGCACTGGGAACCAGGCTGGTGAGATGAATGCCCAAGGCAGGCCAGGGGTGCTCCTGCTCTCTTGTCACCATGTTGAAGAGGCATCTATGTGGACTGTGACACCCACTGTGACATGGAGACAGAGGTTGTGGGTGTAACATACAATGGCAGGCTGCTAGGACCTGGTTAGAGGTGAGCACTGACAAGAGGTAAACTACCTAGGGTCTGCAGCAGAAAGCTCAGTGTGCCAGGGTCAGGACGGGGTTTCCCACACAGGTGGCCATGCTCGGAAGATGGCCTTGCCTCTGGGTTTCCTGTTACTTCTGATTTCCTGAATCCAAGCGACAGAACATGGAGGGCCTGGCACTCGAGACAGGGCTCCAGGGTAGAGATGTGTGTTTGGAGTGAGGGAGCCACAAGCTGAGTGGCCTGTTATGGACTGAATTCTTGTATCCCCTCAACATCCACAGGGAGCCCCAACCCCAGGGTGATATTACTGGAAGGTGAGGGGCTTTGGGAAGAACTGGGAGTCAGGCTTAAATGAGATCATGAGGCTGGGGCCCCAGGATGGGATTAGTGACCTTATGAGAAGAGGAAAAGATCAGAGCACTCTCTACCCTGGGAGACACAATGAGAAGATGGCTATCTTAGCTGGGTACAGTGGCGCACGCCTGTAATCCCAGTGGCTCGGGAGGCGGAGGCAGGAGGATCACAAGTTCGAGACCAGAGGCAGTCTGCATAACTTAGCGAGACCCTGTCTCTAAAAAATGGGCTGAGGGTCCAGCACTTGCAGAGCATGCAAGCGTGAGGCCCTGGGTCCAACCCTCAGTACCGCAAAAAAAAAAAAAAAAAAAAAATAGAAGACGGCTGTCTGCGAGCCAAGAAGAGGCCCTTATAGAATCCAACCATGCCAGCACTGTGATCTAGGACTTCCAGCTTCTATGTTGTTGTTTTTAGGTGCTGATGAGTTGGGTCCAACTCAGCAATCCTACATATAACAGAATGAAATACCTCCACACTGTGCCACACACATGACTTTTTTTGTGTTTAAGCCCATTGTTGCAGAAACGGTGTCAATCCATCTGGTGGAGGGTCTTCTTTTTTTCCACTGGAACTGCCACTCTCTCAAACATGATGGTCTCCAGGGATTGGTCTCTCCTGATAACATGTCCAAAATACATAAGATGCAGTCTAGCCATCCTTGCTTCTAAAGAGCACTCTGGTTGTACTTCTTCTAGGATGGATATGTTGGTTCTTTTGACAGTCCATGGTAGAAACTGAGTGATGGCTTTTTAAATATAGGCCACCAACTCTGACTCTATGGGCAGACTCTGGCTGCCCTAGCCAACTGGGACATTCTACTGTAATCCAATTTCTAGGGGACCAGAGACCGTGGTGGGAGAACAAGTGTCTAGCCATGGGGAGACAGATGGGGAGGAGGGCGGATGTGAAGCAGATGCTGGTGGGGGGAGTTGGAATGTACCCAGAACCTTGTCTGGTAGCGCCAGCCTGCCACTCTCTTTCTACCTGGGCTGGTGGGACAGATAACTTCCTCAGACAACCCACTTAGGAGAATGAAGTGATTTCTGGACCAGACATGCAGTATAGCACTGCACTGTATAATTAAAGTGTGAGGAGCAGGGGCGGCGGGCTGCAGAGGGCCTGGCATTCGGCTCTGTCTGTGGTTAAGGCCGCCCTGGTCTGCTGTGCCGTGCCCTGGTGCCCTCTGTTCACGCAGCTCTGTTCTCAGGTTGCTGAGCTGCGGGGGAGAAAAGCCTGACGCTGCTGGGTGCATGGAGGGGTCAGAGTCTCCCCAGGCCCTTTGATGGGAGCCTCCGCGCAGCCAAAGGCCCAGCACTCCCCTCCCAGTCAGCTGAATTTTTGCTGATGAGTCCCTGCAGCTGAAGGGCCCTGTGCCAGTTGGCTCCAGGTGGCATTGGAGGGTTGACTGGGTCTCCAGCGTGGGGTCATGGAAGGAGGAAGCACTTCCTGGCAGGGCCACCCAGGAAGGAGCCTGGGTGGGCAGCTGGGCCTGGGGTCAGGGTGGGGTGATTGTACGGGGGAGGCTGCTGGCCTGAGGGCAGCCTGGTCCTTTCCAGCTGGAAAGCCCTGCATTCTGTGAGCCTCCTCCTTTAAGGGGCACTGTACAACTCATTTCCAATCTCTATTCTGTGGCCTCCAGAAACCTGAGTGGCTCCTTTAAGCACCTGAATGAGGAATGGGGTAGACAATAGAAAAAAAGGGTCAGAGGAGAGGGGATTATAGGGAATGAGGATGGTGACACTTGAGAGGCATCTGGTCTACACCTGGGAGTCTGGACACCTGGCAGCCCCAGGTCTGTGTTTTTGAAGTGGTAGTTTGGATGCGCATTTTCTCATAGCTTTTAGGAAATGAAAGATACCTCAGATTCAGGCATTTGGGCAGGGGGCTGTGGCCTGTCAAAGACAGCCTCCCTTCTGATCCTCCTTCCTGCCCTGCCCAGGCCCAGCCTTCCTGCAAGCACCCTCTTCCTTTCCCTACTGTCACTCAGAGGGATGTCTACAACCCTGCAGAAATATGTCACCTTGTGAGAAGGACTTTAGCCAGACCTGAGAGCCTGTACCTCCCAGCTGCATGGGATGCTTTCACAGATTTGGCTGCATTTTAAAATGTCCGATGCAGCTTTTTATTGTTGTTGTTGTTAGACGCCATCGAGTCAGTATCCGACTCATAGTGACCCTACCTACAAACAGGCAAAACACTATTGTTAGTGCTTCTCTGCTGTTCATAAGGTGTTCAATGTCAGATTAATTTCTGGGAGTGGAGTGCCAGATCCATCTCCCAAGCCTACAGCACCTGGTGTTTCCAGTTGGTCTCCCTTCCAAGTACTAACCAGGCCCTTCCCTGCTTAGCTTCTGAGATCTGATGGGATCAGATGCCACAGGGCTACGGCTGCAGGCAGTTTTTGATTAGGTTAGGTTAGGTGCCATCGAGTCAGTATCTGACTCATAGTGACCCTCATAGGGTTTTCAATGGCTGACTATTTCGGGATTGCCTTGGGAGTGGATTGCCAGGCCTTTCTCCCATTTTTATGGTGCTGGGAATTGAACTCAGAACCTCAGAGTCTGCAGCGCAGCGCTCTACCAACTGAGCCAAATCCCAGGCCCAAGGCTGGTTAGGTTTTGATTAGGCAGGTGATAATGTGCCAAGAGGCCCATCGAAACTATCCCTCATCAATGTTTTGTACAGGTGGGGAGATGAGGCCTGGAGGGGTGAAGCCTTTGGCCCAGGTCACACATCAGGAAAGGGGCCCCTTGGTCCTGAGGTTCCTGCGCAGAATGCAGGCCGGTGGCTACCAAGCCCAGGACATTTTGCAATGCTAGGTCTCCCTCCATACCCGCAGGCCTCCTTTTGGATGTCTGGCTGGTCCAGCTGCCCGGGCACATGCAACAGAGGCCATGGGACTCCCAGCTCGGTAGTTACGGCTGCGTCTCTGCTGGATGAAGGCTCAGCCTGTCATCAGGGGCCAGGCACAGAGGTGGCACAGACTCTATAGCCCTAGACATCCAGTCCCTGTAGGGGTTGTGTGTCCCCCATTCCCTGGGAACTCTGACAGCCTGCAGGATTGTTGTTGTTTTTTTAGGTGCCTGACTCATGTTGTTGTTGTTAGGTGCCGTTGAGTCAGTATCCGACTCATAGCGACCCTCACAGGGTTTTCAATGGCTGACTGTTTCAGGATTGCCTTGGGAGTGGATTGCCAGGCCCGTCTCCCATTTTTGCTGTGCTGGGAATTGAACTCGGGGCCTCAGAGACTACAGCGCAGCGCTCTACCCACTGAGCTAAATCCCAGCCTGCCTGACTCATAGTGACCCTGTATACAACAGAATGAAACACTCCCCGACACTGTGCCATGCCCTGCACTATGTCAGTGTTTCTCTGCTATTCATAGGGTTTTCCATGGCTGATTGTTTCAGGATTGTTTCAAGCATGGGCTTCCACGCCGTTCTTCCATTATTTGCAATGCTGGGGATCGAACCCCGAGCCTCAGAGTGCAGATTTGGAGCACTCTACCCACGGAGCTAAACCTTAGCCCAGTCTGCAGAATACTTCTGCTGAAATGCAAAAAAGGCAGCTTGGTTAGGGGCTGGAGCCTTCCTTGTGGGAAGGGAGCTTTTCTCCAATTCAGCTGCTTGTGGGTCAGGGGAGCCTCAAGGGTTCCCGCTAGCTGGGTGAAGGGGTGGAATTGGATGCCTGCAGGCTGCAGGGCTGGTGTCTGCTCTATGGCCTGTAGCTCTCTTCCTCTCTCCTCCCTCTCTCTCTCCACAGCAGGACTCCCAGGCAACAATTTCAGCAAGGGGAGGCTAGCTCTAGCCCCTTTTACTACTTTCTCTGAGGACAAAGCTTGCAGGGCAATGGAAAACCCAATTCTCGTGCCCTTTTCTCTTCTCTGAATTACTCCCTAATTTATCTATTAAAAAAAAACAACCTCCAGCCGGATCCTTAATAAATGGGCTTTAATCAAGGGAATTATCAATGTGATTCATTCTCCCTCGGGGCAGATATGCAATTTATCTTTCAGCAAAAGACCCAGCAACTTAATGCACAGAGCCTGAGAACAATGGCCATTAGTCCCATCGGTCCCCTTGAGAAGCAAGAAGCATTCAGTGTGAGTGCCCTGGGCTCTGACCCCCATCAGGGACTTCTCCGCTGGAGCCCCTGTAATGCTGACATCTTAACTGAAATGGAGCAGGGAAGGGGGGTGCCAGGGCCAGAATGACACCCCCCCCAGCCCCGCTCATGGAGACAGTGGGGCTGCCAGCCTCAGGAGCCGTGGACAGATGTTCCCTCTCTTATCTTCCTTCAGCCCAGATGCTGCAAGGAGGGCGATGCTCCCAAGCCTAGTTTGCTAGAGCACCGCTGTGGGGGTGGAGTGGGGCCATATTCCTGTGGTCAGTGCGCCGGTAGAGCCTATGCATTTGGCCCCACAGCAGCTGCTGCCTTACACGCCAGTGGAATTATGGGCCAGAGCTTGGCCAGGAACATGGATGTAAATCCACTTTTCTTTTTTCTTTCCGGAGGAAATGGCTGAGTCTTTCACTGGGCTTGTCTGGGTTCTCATAGCCCCAGCCCTTCATCTGGGCCAGGCTTGTTTTGCTAGACCCTGTGAGCTAAGGATTTCACCCTCAGCCCATGGCAGCCCCCTCAGCCTCCTACTCTGCCTTGGACCCTGTGTGTCACAGGCCCACAGTCCAGGGGCCTGCAGAGGCTGCAGATGTACTGTTATAAGTTTTATTTTTTTATTATTATTATTATTATTATTATTATTATTATTATTATTATTATTTTGTGTGTGTGTGATACTGGGGGTTGAACCCAAGGCCTTGTGCTTGTATGCTTTGCAAGTGCTGGACCACTGAGCTGCCACCTCCAGCCTTTTTTTTTTTTTTTTTTTTTTTTTTTTTTTTTTACTTTTTGAGACAAGGTCTTACTAAATTACGCAGACTGTCTCTGGTCTCGAACTTGTGATCCTCCTGCCTCTGCCTCCCGAGCCACTGGGATTATAGGCATGCGCCACAGCTCCTGGCTTGAACTGTTATAAATTATACCCATGACCACAGAACCTCTTAGGAACTGAGAGCCACATGGCAATTAAAAAAACTTCTCAGAACCAGAGAATTAGAGAAAAATTAAATCTCAAGTTTGGGAGAGATTTTGAAGTAATCTACCTTCTTTCTGGCACACAGCATCGCATACCTTCCTGCGTCGTCTCCTGTCTTGCAAGGAAGCGTGTCCTGTGCGAGACATTTCAGGGCTTCTCCCATCCTCTGGGGGCGCTGGGAACCATGGGGCATTTCTGGCCTGTGAAATATGAACAGAAGTCTTGTGTATCACACTTCTGACTTGAGGCGGTGCATGTCCCCATGTCTTTCTCCTTCGCCAGGTTCTTGTGTCAAATTGGTAGAGCTATGGATCCAAGGAGCCTGAGCCACGAGACACTGAAGAGAAAACAGTGTCCTGGAGAGATGCCCGAGCTACAGTGGACTTTGCCCAAGCAGGAGATAAATTTGTGGGGGCTCTCTGAATCTGGCCTGTCCTGGAGAACGTTCTAGTCTGGGTTCCAGACCTGTGGGGATGGGACTTCTCCAAGACCAAGGCTGTTGGGTTTCTTGCTGAGAAGCTGTCAGTGAAAAATTATTGACATCTACTTCCCTGAAACTCTGTTTCCTACTCTAATAGGTGACGTTCACCTGAGACGCTCTTGTTCTCTCCTGTGGATGGTTCTCAAACCTTCCCAGGCACCCGCATCGCTTGCAGGTTTGTGTGAACAGTGCAAGGCTCCATCCCCAATTTCTGATTCAGTAGCCTGTATGGACTGACTGTTACTGGGTGCCATGGAGTGGGATCCTACTCACAGCAACTCTATGTACAACAGAACAAAGCGCTACCTAACGCTGTGCTATATACACAATCGTTTATGTTTGAGCTCAATGTTGCAGCCATTATATTTCTTCTCATTTTGAGTCATGGCCCATCAGCAAAAGGAGGTCCCAGGAGCTTTACTCCCTTCCTGTCATTGAGGTTGACTCTACTTTGAGGAGGCAACTCTTCCCCCGTCATTTCTTGAATGCCTTCCAGGCTGTGGGGCTCATTATCCAGCACTATATTTGATAGTGCTTCTCTGCTATTAATAAGATATTCAATGACTAATTGTATTGGGAATGGGCTGCCAGGTCCTTCCCCCTAGTCTGTCTTAGTCAGGAAACTCAACTGAAACCTGACGCCCATAGGTGGCCCTGCTGGTATCTGAAATACCATGGCATAGCTTTTGGCACCACAGCAACATGCACGCCCCCATAGCATGACAAGCTGACAGACATATGTTGGATGGACTGACTGTATCCCCCAAATACATGTGCTGAAATCCTAAACCTTAACATGATGGTATTAGTAGGTAGGAACTTTGGAGGTGATTAGGTCATTAGGGCAGAGTCCTTATGAATGGAGTCAGTGTCCTTAGGAAAGGCCCAGGTTGGTCATGCACAGAGAAGCATGCTGCCCTGCTAAGCCCCACGAACAGAGCCCCATGCTCTGAGCCTCCATGTCGAGGCTGAGTCTGGCTCTGCTCCACCCATGGACTGTGAAGCACAGTGGGCAGGCCCTTACCCTGACACTGGGCCGGTCACAGGGATAAGTAGGTGTTTGTCCGTGTTGTTAGGTGCCATCATAGCGACCCTATATACCACAGAACAAAACACTCTGACACTGTGCCGTGCCCTGCACTATTGTCAGTGCTTCTCTGCTATTCACAGGGCTTTTGATGGCAGATTGTTTCAGGAGTGGGTTTCCAGGTCCTTACCTCTAGCTTATAGCACTGGGTATTCCCACGAGGTCTTCCATCCAAGGACAAACCAGGCTGACCCTTCTTAGCTTCCGAGATCAGGTGGGATCAGATGCCAGGGTGCTATGGCTGCAGACAAGGAGATGATCAGTGGTCGTTTATTGAGTGCCTCATGCCTGAACAGGAGGAACCCGTTGACCTCATCTCTGGAATCTTTAGCTAATCCCCAGGAAAGCCCTGGGGACTCATCTTACCCCCACTGCAGGCTGAGGCCTCTACCAGCTCCCAGGCATGATGGAGAATCAATGGTGAGTGGGTATGGGCTACATCCTCCCTCCAGGAGGGCCCTGAGCCTGAGGCCTGAGGTGGGGGTTATGCCCTGGCTGTTCCAGTAAAGACCTGGCTTGGCAAGCCCACTCCTGCAGCTGGATCTATATACGGATGGTTTCCCCTGCCTCCCACAGGCTGATTCTGACTTCTGGGAAGGATCCTGCCGTCTGGAGTTTTGCAAATAGACAGGCGAGCTCATGCTTGGCTGCACTGCAGATGGCATGGGCTTGGCTTCCCAGTGGGGTCTGCTGAGCCAGGGCCCCAGCTTTCCTGCCTGAAATGGATGCATCGTCTCAAGGCGCTGCGACCTGTGTCCTGGGTCTGCTGGACTCACAGCAGCAAGGCAGCCGGCACTGTGACCTGTGATTGGCTCCTGCTGGGCTCCAGTCCTCAGGGAGCCTGGGCAGGCGCTTGCCAAGTGGGTGAGGCAGAACAGCTTGTCACAGCGAGCACCTCTAGTCTAGGATGGAAGGTCACAGGGCCCGCCTTGGGATGTCCTGCTCCACCTCTGGGAGAGTGCTGACCTGCTGTGAACATGTGGGGCCTCAACCTCCTATCCCTACCCTACCCCTCTTCTTCTTCTGTTTTTTTTTAATTAGTTAATTAAATAATTTATTATTTTTCTTTTTATGGTACCTAAGGGGATGAAGTGGGCTGGGATTTAGCTCAGTTGGTAGAGTGCCGCTCTGCAGTGTCTGAGGTCCTGAGTTCAATTCCCAGCACCGCAAAAATGGGACAAGGATGTGGCAACCCACTGCCAAGGCAATCCCGAAACAATCTGCCATTGAAAACCCCATAAGGATCTCTACGAGTCGGACAAGACTCGACGGCACCTAACAACAACAACAACAAGGGGTTGAAACCCAGGGCCTTGCACGTACTTTGCAAGTGCTCTACCAGTGGGATGCACACCTAGCCCATTTTTTATTCTTTAATTTTGAGACAGGGTCGCACTAAGTTACACAGCCTCTGACCTTGAGCTCCTGATCCTCCTGGCTCCACATCCCAAATTGCTGGGATTACTGGTGCACCACCATGCCTGCCACTTCTTCTGTTATTAAAGTTGAAGGTTTTTGTTTTGTTTTGTTTTGTTTTTTGATATTGAACCCTGGGCCTTTGAAGTTTTATGAAAATGATTAAACATAAAGAAAAATTGAGAGAATAGTATAATAAACCCCTTACATCCATCAGCTAGAGTTAGTAATTATTGACATCTTGCTATATTTCTCCATCCACTTTTTTAAACCTAAGTATCAAATTACAAATAGACATTTCACCCTAAATACTTCAATATGTACCTCTAAAAAGCAAGACGTTTTCTGTATGAAGTTAGTCTCACTGTAACGTCCATCAAAATTAACATTCATTCTTTAATATTATCTCATAGTCCATATTCAAATGTTTGCAATTGTCACAAATGCATCTTTGGTGACTGGTTTTCTCAAGCCAGAATCCAAGCCAGATCCACACACTGTCATGTCTCTTTGGTGCCTATGTGCTAGAAAGTCCTTCCTGCCCTTTTCCCCTGAGGGGTGGACTGGTTGAAGAAACCAGGCCAGTCACACAGGTCACACTCAGCCTGGGGACTGATAGATTCCTTGGCAGGGGTGCTGGAGCGAGGACCTGCTTCCTGCCTCTCTGGCCTGTGGAGGCGTCTGCAGGCATCCTGCTGAGGAGGTGCAGGGCATGCCTGGCTCTACCGTAACGCCCAGCATCCCAGGCAGCTGTCCATCTGGGGACGCCACGGTGGCTTGTAGAGGGGACAGGGGAAGCTGGGACAGAATGAGGATTTCAGACACTTGTGGTTCCACCAGGTCACTCAGTGAGGAAAGACTCACCGAGTCCCTGGGGAAGGACCTTTGAAGACGACGGTCAGTGAGTCAGAGGCTGTCAGGGCCTTGGGCGCTCTGATCCCCCTGTGAGGGCTGGTCTGCCCTGGCTGCAGCCTCCCGCCCACATGCTGATCGCTTTGATGGCTTGCTGGGCTGCCCTTCTGCTCCCCAGGGTCCCCTCCCTGGTGGCAACTTCTTTTCTACCTCCGCTTGTGCAGCAGCTGTCGTCATCCATGCAGCTGCCGTGGCAGCAGCTGCGACACTGTCCAGGCCCTTTCCCTGGCTCCCTCTTGGGCTGTAGTTCCAGCTCCCTGTGTGCCCAGGTCCCCTGCTTGCTCTCTTGCCCAGCTCTGGCTCTGGCCTCCCAGCCTGCAGGTCTGGGCACGCTCAGGGAAAACAGACAGAAGCCCCCCAATCGGTCTCACAGTGAGAGTCAGGCGCAGCTCTGGAGGAACTTGCCACATAATAGTGTAAATGAGAGATGGCATTTCCGCTCCCCCCATCAGATGTTGTTGTTGTTGTTGTTATGTGCTGTCAAGTTGAGTCTGACTCACAGCAACCCTATGTACAACAGATGAAACACTACTGTACACTGTGCCACACCTGGCACTATTGTCAGTGCTTATCTGCTATTCGTAGGGTTTTCTTTGGCTGTTTGTTTCAGGAGTGGACTGCTGGGTCCTTCTGCCAAGTTAACAGCACCCAATATTCCAAGATGGTCTCCCATCAGAGGACTAACCATGCCTGACCCTACTTAGCCCCTGAGATCTGGTGAGATCAGGCATCAGGTGGTACACCTGTAGGCCCCTATCTGATGGGAAAAAATTTGAAAGTCAGTAGTGTCTTGTGTTGTCATGGCTGCAGGGAAATAGTTTCTTATTCTCTTGGAAGAGTGTGAATTGGTCAGCCTCTGGGGAAGAGAATTGGTAATATCTAACACCATTAGCTGGGGCGCAATAGGAACGCCTGCAATCCTAGCGACTCAGGAGGAGGAGGCAGGAGGATCGCAAGCTCAAGACCAGAGGCAGTCTGCATAATTTAGTGATACCGTGTCTCAAACAGTAAAAAAAAGGACTGGGGGTACAGCTCAGTGGTACAGCACTTGGAAAACATGCAAGCGTGAGGCTTGCATGGGTTCAACCCCCAGTACCACAAAAAAAAAAAAAAAAGTAACACCATTAAAAATGTATGACATTTTGTCTACATTATAGCCCTAGGGCCTCCATGATTATGACCAATACGAAACCAATACTCAGGTTTGTCAAACTGACTCTCGACTGAGGGAGAAAGAAATGAAATAAGAAAAATTCAAAGCTCTCAGCAGCCTCCATTGGCCCCAAATCTCAGACACGAAAGAGGCCAAGGGACAGGGGACCTGATTTTCCTGGGCGGGTGCTGGGCTGGGATAGCTGCCTCCTCAGGGAAGGTGGTCCTCCCCAACGTGGAGGGCAGGAAGGGAGGAGCAGAAAGCTGAGCAGTGTGTCCAAGGCTACTGAATGACAAGGTCAGGCCTTGCGATCCCATCTGAGGAGCCCCAAGGTGGGAGCTCTTTTTGTGAGGATGGCAATGGTCTGACCCTCTCTTCTGTATAGCTCCTGCCCCCCATGGAAGAGCTGCTTCTGTTCAGAGGGCAAATGAAGACTCTGCAGCCAATCCCATGTTGGCCTGTCCCTACTCCACCTGCTGGTCCCCTGTCATACCTCTGGATCCTCAACCGAGGCAGCTTCTCGTCTGCAGAATGAGGGCCTGGAGTTGCTTCTCTCTTGCAGCCATCATCATAATCGCAGCTGAGAAATCATAGCCTGATGGTGATGATATAATAAAAATAATATTCGCTAACAGCGTCAGACATTGTTCAAAGTACTTTGCCAACTTTTAATAGTTCTAATACTAGTGTCCTCCCCCTTTGTACAGATTAGGACATTGAGGTGTAAAGTATCTAACTGGCCCAAAGTCCTACTGCTAGAGACGGACAGAACCAGGACACAAATTCCCATAATCTTCAGAGCCTGTGCTCTTGATTTCTGTATACTGACTCACCCAAAGCTGGTTGTCACAAGGTAGTTACCCCAGTACGAGGTGCTGGGCATTGCTGGACTTTGCATATATTAATATTGTTTTCTGTTTGTTAAGTGCCATTGTGTTGAATCCAACTCATAGTGACCCTATGTACAACAGAATGAAACACTGCCCAACACCATGCCAGGCACACGATCCTGATCCTTTTTATGCTTAAGTCCATTGTTGCAGCTACTGTATCAATCCATCTAGTCAAGGGTCTTCCTTTTTTTCCAATGACCTGTCATTAAATATTAATTGTTCTAAGACAACCTTAAGCGGTAAGTACTCATTCATATAGCCATTTTACAGATAAGGAGCCTAAGCACAAAATAGTCAAATCATTTGTCCACGGTCGCCCAGCATGTGAATGGTAGAGGTGGAATTTGAACCATTCTTTCTGATTTCAGCGTTTGCGCTTTGAACTCTGAGCTGTAATAGCAAACTGTGCAATGCTCTCCATGCATTGTCTAGTTCCACACAAGAGCCCGAGGATCCCCACAGGGCATTTGGACCTTCACTGGAGCGAGAACAAGTGGTAATCCCTGACCTCTAGTCTCCTGTCATTGCCTGGTGATTCATTGCACTGGGATGGACAGGATAGCCCTTTACTGTCTGGGTATGTGCATGGTGACACGCCACCACAGTCCTTTATGGGGAAGGGCTGCATTCCCCATGAGTAAGTACATGCCAGGTGTTGGAGTGGGTGGCGCAGTGGGGGTATGGGCATTTGGGGGCAGGTGACATGAAGCTGTTCTCTGTCTCTTTCTTCTCATTCTCTTTCTACTGCATTAGGATAAAAGACAAAAGCCATTCTCAGAAGACATAGCAGAAGGATCCCTCCAGCTTGGCTTGGGTTCTGGCACAGGGTGCAAACTGAGCCCACTGCCTTATACATTCCAGGGCTGGCTGCCCCCAGGAGACAGAGCAGAGGCCAGGGCAGCAAGCACTCCTCTTAGGATACTAGGAAGCTCTGGGAGGGCTCCAGCGGTGCCTGGCTGAAGAACAGGCTGCTGCCAGGCAGCTTTGTGCATTTTGTGGCTTCATGGGAAACTCATCCAAAGCTTGGCATAACCCTCCCCCCCCCCACCCCGCCCCGTGACAGGAGCTCGAATTTCAGAGAGCATCAGACTGCGTGAAATGTGGAACAGCGCCTGGCACTCTCTGCACACAGAACGCTGTTTTCTATTGCGAGGATATTTTTCTTGGCCTTCGGGAACTGTATGGACCCCCAGACCAAAGAAGACAGTCCAGTAGGGGGCTACCTGGGCCAGGGCAAGGTGGGGAACGCGCAGAAGCAATGCCAGGCTGCCCTGCTTTGTGGCTAGGGCAGAGGACAAGGGGGAGGAGAGGCTTCTGAGGACATTCCTCAGCGAGGCATGGCAGCCAGCAGCTGCAGAGCCCCGGGGTGGGGCAGAGGTGGCCTCTCCCTCCTAGGGCTGGGCAGACGCCCCCTGCTCCCCCAGCGATGGTGCTGGCTGTGGTTGTCAGGGGCTGGGTTAGGGTTAGGCAGCAGGTGGAGGAGGAGGGTGGGTTAGGAAGGGAGGAATAATGAGGGCAGAAATGCAGAGGTGGCCGGGTGCTGGGGTTTGGGGGACGGAAAGGAGAGCGTGTTCATTACTTTGATGTATCGGATGTGCTCATAACTTAGGCGGGGCTCGTTCTTAGAGGAGGTGTTACTGGAATAGGGGTCCTGCCTGGAGGGCAGCCATGTGCATGGGTGCCGCGGAGCTGGGGGACGTTCTGAGCAGGATCTGCAGGCAGGGTGGAGGACAGCAGGTGGAAAAGACCCCCAGAGTGGGGCCAGCAGCCCAAGTTAGGGGCCATTACACACTGCCAGGGCAAGGAGTAGTGGGAATGGGAAGCGGGCAGTGGGAGGAACAGGACTTGGGCTAAGTCCGTTGGTCTGGCAAGCTGCTCCAGGCTGTCCCCTGCCCTGCTGGGCGCTCAGTGGGCCCCATGGGGCCGGAGAAAGGCTGGGTTGTGCTCTATCACAGTGGCAATCGGAAATGTCACTTAGGTAGGAGGTGAAGATTCTTCCTCGAAGCAGCAGTGAGGATTAGAGATGAGGGTGTGTCCACCCCAGTGAGTCCTTCGGGGGCCATGAGGGTGAAGTGGCTCCTCACCTATAGCCGCCCCTTGCGGGGGCCCCCAGATGCCTGCAGTGGTCCTTTCCCAGGCCACCTGCCGCAGCAGCTCCTGAGACTGGCTCTGATGCAGGTGCTGGAGCTCAGGGACCAGAGCCCCTTCCTTGTCCCCTCCCCTCTCCCCCAGGGCCCTGTCATCTCTACATTCAGGCCTCGACTGCCACAGTACAGGCGGAGTGGAGCAGAGGCCAAAGGATAGAAATACTTAGCATTCTTCCCTGACAAGGGACCCAGCATCCCCAGGCTGCTTATATGGAATTTTTCATAGACTTTCCTGCCAGGGTCACAAAACCTAAGTTAAATCTTTTTTTTTTGTGTGTGTGTAGTACTGGGGGTTCAACCCAGGGCTTCCTGCTTACATGCTTTGCAAGTGCTGGACCACTGAGCTGCACCCCCAGCCCATTTTTTGTTTACTTTTTTGAGACAGGGTCTCGCCAAATTATGCAGACTGCCTCTGGTCTCGAACTTGCGATCCTCGTGCCTCTGCCTCCGGAGCCGCTGGGATTACAGGCATGCGCCACCGCACCTGGCTCCTAAATTAAATCTTTAATGGCTGATTCTGATGACCGGGACTTACTTGATGGGAAACCCAAGCACAGTGCCTGAGTGTTATATATAGTTCAACATCCTCATCCTAAGTATCCTCTGTGGAGCACTTAACATGGGCCAGGGATGCTGTTAGCCCATTTAATCTGTGTGTGTATATGGAGGAAATGCTTGAAGTTGTCCAAGCTTTTGCTTTATTTGGTTCTACAATCAACACCTGTGGAAGCAGCAGTCAAGAAAAGCTGTTGCAAAAGACCCCATTAAAGTGTTGAAAAGCAAAGATGTCACACTGAAGGCGAAGGTGCGCCTGACTCATGCTAGGGTATTTTCAGTTACATCATAATGTTGTGAAAGCTGGACATTGAATAAGGGAGACAGGAAAAGAATTGATGCTTTTGAATTATGGTGCTGGAAACTAAGGTTGAATATACAGTGAACTGCCAAAGGAACCAGCAGATCCATCCTGGAAGTGTAACCAGAATATTCTTTGGGAGCAAGGATGGCTAGATTCTCCCATCTTGTATTATGTGTTAGCACTTTTTTCCTTTTTATGGCTGGGTAATACTCCACTGTATGTCTACCCATCTTGTTTATCCATCTATCGGTTGACATACATTTGGATTATTTCCACTTTGGGATTATTACCAATAATGCTGCTATGAGCATTCATATTTTTGTGTGAACATATGTTTTTAATTCTCTTGGATATATACTTAGGAGTGGAATTTCTGGATCGTATGGTAATTCTATGTTTAACTTTTTGAGGAATTGCCAGGCCGTTTTCCACAGCGGCTGCAGCGTCTTATGTTTCTCCCAGCAAGACACCAAGGTTGTGATTTTCTTTTTTAAAATTATAGCCATCCTAGTAGGTGTGGAATGACATTTAATCTTTGCAACCACCTTATGAAGAAAATGCTATTATTATCTTCATATTGCAGATAAGGAAATAGAAAAGAAGTAAATTTGCCTGAGGTCATGCAGTCACCACATTGCAAACACTGGACATTGGGAGGTGGTGCGGCCACATACTCCTTTCATTTGCCATGTGATCGCTCCCCCAGGCCAAGCTTTCCTTCTCTCAGCGCAGCCCACACCTCTCCACTGTCTACCTGTGAGGAGGGTGGGGGTATTCTGGGATGGTCAAAGCTGGGTTCAGGCTGCAGGACTTGCAAGCACTCTCAGGGGAAGTAGAGAGTTTGCTGCAGAATTTGAAGCAACAGCTCTGGGCTTCCGGGCCCCCAGTTAGGCTGCATTGTCATTGCAGTTGGAGAAGCTCAGAGACAAACAAGCCCAGCACAAGGAGAGGGGAAGTGGGGGAACAGGAAGTTGCACCAAACAAGCTACATGTCCCCGTGCCTTGTGCCTTCCGCTCTGGCCCTCAAGAAAAGAGGTTTCTTTGGGTTGGAGGGAGGCAGCTCAGCTTCTAGTACTGACACCTCCAAAGATCAGCACCCCTAGGCTATTTACCAGCAAGGTCAGTGGATTTGACAAGAGTCCATGGACCACACTGGGTGTGAGGGCCTTGGGGCTCTGGGGAGCAGGATCAGACAGGAGGATGGAGACATTGCTTAAACTTGTAGCTTCAGCAAGGCCCTTTGCCCTGGGACCATCTCTCCCAGCAACCGCAGCTGGCCCACATCTATTCCAGAAGGGTTGCTGTCCTGAGACTATCTGGGATGGACCACTGGAAGCCCAGCCAGGGGGAGCCGGGTATCAGGAAAAGACGAGGAAACAGAGAGGTGGTGCGTGGGTTGGAGGCGCGGTGTTGGACTTGCTTTGCCTTAACAAAGTCCTGTTGCTGGTGGGTGGACAAACACGTAGGACACAAGTGACCGCTCTGAAAAATGCACCACGGCTCCATGGACAGGGAGCGGGGCAGACGATTTGGTTAAGGGTGGGAGGAGAGAGAAATAAGGGCTACATCCTGGTGAATGCAGCATTGGGGCTGGGCCTCAGGGGATGTGAAAGATTTTAAAAGGAAAGATTTGAGTGGGCACTCTGTCCCCTTGCAGTGTGGCCATCACAGCGAAGGGCGCAGGTGAGCAAAGGCCAGGGGACAGGAGAGAGTGGGGAGGCTCAGCGCCTAAGAAGAGCTGATTGGGCATGAATGGCATGATATAGACCTCATCCCCTGGGAGACTGCAATGGGGAGCTAGCAGGGTTTTCAAGCAGAGGAATGACAGTTGGAGACGCATTTAAAGTCCTATTCATTGCAGCAAGAAGATTGGATTGGAAGCGGGTAAGTGGAAATACAAGGCGATTGAAATGGCTCACGGTGAAATGATGGCTTGAAAACACTGGAGGGTAGGATGGGATTCACAGAGCCCCGTCATTTGCTTTGAGCCTGTGTGCACTCTACGGGACCCATCCAGGAAGGGAGAGGAAGCTGGAAGATGCAGAGGGGAATGCCTGGGTCCCTGGGGGCGGGGATACTATGAGCAGAAATAAGGAAGATGGAGGGAAGGCAGGATTCAGGGGAGAGGAGCTCAGGCGGAATGCGCTGAGCTCAAGGTGCTTGTGTGCTGGTCTGCAGGTACCAAGATGCATTTGTTTGCTCTGGAGAGATGGATGAGGTGGTCACCTGCCAGGGAGCATCCCTAGGGCTGGGGAGTAGATGGGACACTCATCTCCTGGCAGTGGATGCATTTGGAAAAATGACGCAGCACCAGAAGAGCATTCTTCTGGGTTGCCAAGAATCAGAAGGTGTCCTTTTCTCTAAGGGGCTTTGCCTGTAGTTCTGGCAGTCTGGAATTGCCAGGCAGAGTACCATGGGAGGGAAATAACCTGGAGGGATGGACTGGTCCTCACGGAATGCAGAAAAAGCACGCATGTGCGTACCTCAGACAGCACCAGCTACCTGAGTTCAGCATGTGCCACGAGCCACAGAGCTCCACAGCGGGTGTTAACAGCTTTCCATCAGAATAACCCTCTTTCCACTGTACAGTGACAGTAGCTGCAAGTATGACTCTCCATGAATAGACTTCCGGTCTTTTTTAAGGTTTTCCTTTTTCAATGCTGGGGATTGAACTCAAGGCCTTGTGCATGCTAGGAATGTGAGCTTCTGGTCTTTTTTCAGGCTGAAGTACCCTATTTATTGCAGTATTGTGCATTCCTTAACCATTCACCATGCGTAAGAGCATTCTACCCTTTTTACTAAGGTCTTCTCTCTTGTTTTAAATAATGTGTCCTCCAGCGAAAGTATTGAGTCCTCTTCTACTAACTCCATTTTCCCATAAGCTGTGTGGTTCTTATTTTGGGATTTTGCAGCGCAAGGAGTTTTAGGAACACACAGGTTGCCTTACAGCAGAACTGACTGCATAGTCCTCTCTCCCCGGTTATCGGAAGGTTTTGTTGTGATTACAGTTTGCTGTTAGAATTGAGATCTGAGAACATTGGGATCCCTGGGAATAATTTGTTGCTAAGTCTCTTAAATGTTTCCCTCCTTCTCTCTCTCTCTCCCTCTCCCTCCCTCCCTCTGGCCCTCTCTTAGAGCTTGGATTTTGATGATCATTTCCCTCCTGTCCTTCACCTATGTTATCCCCTGTGTTTCTTGGAAACTAGTGGTGAGATTAGAGGCTCCATCAGACCTGGGCCCTGTATTTCAACAAGGCTGTTTCCCAGGTGGCACTGTGTACAGCAACAAGATGACACCCACATCTGCCTGCTGCTCTGTTAGTGTCGGCACCATTCATCATCTATGTCTTCATTATCTCGTGTGTTGTTGTTGTTAGGTGCCGTGGAGTCGGTATCCGACTCATAGGGACCCTGTATACAACAGGTGAAACACTATTGTCAGTGCTTCTCTGCTGTTCATAGGGTTTTCAATGGCAGATTGATTTTTGGGAGGGGGTTGCCAGGTTCTTCTCCCAAGCCTACAGCACCTGGTGTTCCCTGGCAGTCTCCCATCCAAGTACTAACCAGGCCCGACCCTGCTTAGCTTCTGAGATCTGACGGGATTGGATGCCACAGGGCTACGGCTGCAGGCTCTCGTGTGTTAGGGGATGCAAAATGGAAATGTTTTAGTTCTACTTCCCTTTCTTCATTTCTTAATTGAAATACTTTTTTTTTAAGGACTTTTCTTTTTTTCTCATTGATGATCTGATTATCTTGAGGTCCAGCCCATGCAGAAGAGCCTGAGAAAATGCTTGAGGGCTTCTCTTTATATTCTGGTCTTCAGAATAATCGGCTGGTTCCCTTGGCTCTTCCAAAGGTGACCAGTAGGTTTTGTTTTGGTTTTGGTGTCATTATGAGTGCATGGATGTAAGTATGTTTGGGTGTTTTAATCAATTGTATTATTTTCCTATTGAGGCTCACATTGTCCCACTGTTAGCTCATGAGAACTTAGTCAAATGAGCTCTTGAGCCCTTTGGAGAATCGTGGTAGTCTTTGTTTTTGGCAGGACAGGAAACACGAGACTCCTTTATATTGTCTTCACACGAGACTCCTTTATATTGTCTTCCTTGGACCTACAATTAGCTGTTTCTTGAAGGATCCCTGGCTGCTTTGGGTAGGAAGTTGTCTTTAGAGACGACAATCTAGGTGTCTGAGTCAGCTCAGGCTGCCGAGACAAAGTACAACAGGCAGAGTGGCTTAAACAACAGGAATGTATTTCTCACGGGTATGGAGGCTGGGAAGTCCACCATCCAGGTGTCAGCAGGATCAGTTTCTCTGAGGACTCTTCTCTTGATTTGTAGGCAGCCACCATCTTGGTGTGTGCTCACATAGCCTTGCCTTTGTGGAGAGAGTGGCTCCCTGGTGCTTTTTCATATAAGGGCACTAATCTCATTATGAGGGCTCCACCCTCATGGCCTCTGCTAAGCCTAAACCTAATTGCCTTCCACAGTCCCCATCTCCAAACACCATAAATTGGGAGTTAGGGCCTCAACATAAGAATTTTTGGCTGACATAAACATTCAGTCCATAGCACTAGGTATATTTGCATCCCTCTTTTCTTAGATAAACAGTAGCATAATATGAACATGGTTTGCACTTAGCTTTTTTCAGTTTCCTGTATAGCTCATGTAAACATAGTACTCATTCTTTTTTAGAGCTGTATAATGTTCTGTTTTGTAAAGGTACATTCAAGTATTCAGTTGATGAATACCTGAATTGATTCCAATCTTGCTATTACAAATTGTCCTGCAATGGAAAGCTTTGTTCATATGTCTTTTTGTACCTTTAACAATATATCTTTTGGATAGATCCCTAATAGTAGGATTGCTTGGATAAAATATAATGTGCGTATAATTTTTCTATATTTTGTCCTCCACAGGGCTGTAATATTTTCTCTTGCAATCATGGAAGGAAATGCCATGGCATATCCAAAGTATGTAATGTGAAACTTTTAGACTTTTGCCTATGTATTAGTAGGTAGGAAATGATTGAAAAGTAATTTTAATTGTTGTCATTGTTGTTGTTAGGTGCCGTTAAGTCGGTATCCAACTCATAGAGACCCTCATAGGGTTTTCAATGGCAGAGTATTTCGGGATTGCCTGGGGAGTGGATTGCCACGTCCTTCTCCCATTTTTGCGGTGCTGGGAATTGAACTTGGGACTTCAGAGACTGCAGCGCAGCGCTCTACCAACTGAGCTAAATCCCAGCCCAATTTTAATTAGCACCTCTCTAATTATGAGTAAATTTGAGTAGTTTCTTGTATGTTTAAGAGCCATTTAGATCCTTTAAAAATGGGATTGTTTGTTCTTTCTTCCTCTAATTTTTGGACACTACTTCTTTATTAGGGATAGGGTTTAGCCCTGTTGGTAGAGTGCCACGCTGCACTCTCTGAGGACCCAAGTTTGATCTCCAATACTGCAAAAATGGAAGAAGGATATAATAATCCACTCCCAAAGCAATCCTGAATCAAGCAGCCATTGAAAATGCTGAGGGTCACTATAAGACAGACTTGACTTGAAGGCACCTAAAACCCAACAACAAGTTCTTTATTAGGGATATTAACCTTTGTCTTTTTATATAAATTGCATATATTTTCTCTAGTTTTTAATTTGTCTTTTCATATTGCTTATGTTATCTTTTGTCACTCAAAGCTAAAAACTTTTTTGTAAAGCCTTTGGATTCATGACCCACGTTGCAAAGATGGTTGATCTTGATTGGATTGAGAAACACTTATGAGATTAATAGAGCACACCTCTGGGTGTGTCTGTGAGGGCGTTTCCAGGGACAATTAGGTCAGGAGGGCTCTGACCTAATGAGTGGTGTAATCCATTGATGGATTCAAAGTTTGAATAGACTGTTGGAAGGTGGTGGAATTGTGGAAAGTGGGATCTAGTTGGAGGAAGTAGGTCATGGGGGGGCCATCTTTGAGGGGTGTGTCTTGGCCCTGGCCCCTTCCTGTTGCTCCTCCTAGCTTCTGTCTGCCATGAAGTGAGTGGCCTCCTCTGTCACATGCTCCTGCTGCTAAAGCAAAGGATCCAGACTATCATGCACGGAGATCTCTGAAACTAAGAAACAAATAAATCTTTCCCCTTCTCATTGTTTTTCTCAATTGTTTGTTACAGTAATGAAAAGTCTGATGGACACAGATGGACTTCAGGAAGTTGGATTTGTTCTTCTTCTTCTCTGAGTCTCCTAATTTAAGCCTTTACGTTTTGATTCTTAAAATCAAAGCGTCCTGTTCTTAAGGTTTGGCCAGGTCCCAGCCTGCACCTCACACCTTAGTTTCTCACTGAAAGAGGAAGACCACGCTCCCAGCACTGATGTGACGCTCCTGCAGAGGCTGCACCTGCCCAGCTCCCCTGCAACAGCTCCAAACTTCAGCCTTCTCCTGCCCTTGGCGGCCCTCACGGGCAAAGTTGAGGGTGATTATCATAGTCATGCCCTAGCAGCCTTTGGGCTGGGTGAATCTGGGTCTTCCTGGGCCAGACACAGATGTTGCAAGACATTTGAGGTAAACCAAGGGCCTAGTAAACAAAGTAACCCCCAAATTGCCCCTGAATGAAGAGGATTTGGGGCTCGGGAATAATATAACCAGCAGGGGTGAATAAATAATTAGATGTTAATTCTTCATTAGTGGAAACTAATTAAAGTTTGCTTGGGCAGAGCAGGAGCCAAGCTGCCTGCATTATGCCTCAAAGCAACTAGAATGAGCTTCCTTGCCTTCGAGGCTTAATCTTCTCACCAGCATTGGGGAGCGCAGGCGGATGACTAATTAAGGTCTTTTAAAAGGTGCTGCAGTGCAGCAGGAGGTTCCAAATCTCAAGTCCCAGCAGAGCGAACAAAGTACAAATCCTCCCTCTGGTTACCCCTCACTTGGGGCCTGTGTTGGTAGCGGTCTAGGCGGAAGCAGCTCTGGAATCCCAGGATCATAAGATCCACCCACAGCTCAGGGATCTGGCTCTGCAGACACTGGCCGTCACTGAGCCTCCAAGATCCAAGCTGATCATGCATTTGTGTTTCCCTGTGGAACACACCGAGCTGGGAATGCCCTGGTGACAAGAAGCCTTTCCTGGCGCCTGGGGTCTGGCACGCCAGATGCTGCTGGGTTTGGGGTCTGGGCTGAGGCCACCGGGCAGATCGGCCACTTTGCATCTCTTCTTGGTGTTCGTTGGGAAGTGGGCCTTAGAGAGGAAGCTGGGGATTGTCTTCCAGCAGGGAGTGAGGGGCAGGACACAGAGTGGGCACGTGGCCTTGGCTCATGGGTGCATAGGAGGGTTCGGGGGGCATTGTGCATGGATGACCTGGGGCTGGACGGTTCTCAGACTCAATAGCAAAAGCCTACTCTATAGCAGGCAACACTGACCAGGTGAACCTCATCGAAAGGAGGACCTTCTGCTCTGTGAGAGCCCCACTAAGATGGGGAAAAGACAAACTGCATATTAGGGAAAAGTATTTGCAACCCACTGGGAGAAGGACCTGGCAACCCCCTCCCAAAAATCAATCTGCCATTGAAAACCCTATGAACAGCAGAGAAGCACTGACAATAGTGTTTCCCCTGTTGTACAGAGGGTCGTTATGAGTCGGATACCGACTTGATGGCACCTAACAACAACAACAACAATTTGCAACCCACAGGTGCAGTGAAGGACCACTCTTTAGGACACATCAAGAACTCTGAAGTCCCAGCTGTTAAAAAACAAACAATCCAGCCGGGTGCGGTGGTGCACGCCTGCAATTCCAGGGGCTTGGGAGGCGGAGGCAGGAGGATTGTAAGTTTGAGACCAGAGGCAGTCTGTGTAACTTAGTGAGACCCTGTCTCAAAAAGTAAAAAAAACGGGCTGAGGGTGCAGCTCAGTGGTCCAGCACTTGCAGAGCATGCAGGCGCAAGGCCCTGGGTTCAATCCCCAGTACCACAAAACAAACAAACAAAAAAACAAAAAACAAACGAACAATCCAATGGTAAAATTGGTAAAAGTTACTTCAGAGAAGAGCAGAGAAAGATGGGAAATAAGCATGGAAAAGATGGCTCCCGTCATTGGCCTCCCAGGAGATGCAAATTAAGGCACAACCAGATATTGCACTCCCATCAGAATGGCTGTAATGACAGAGTGACAACACAGCCCCGCAGCTAGCAAGGGGTATCTGTTGCCCAGCCAGAGCTGATCTGAAGTTGGGGCTGGGAGGTCTCAGTCCACAGGCCCCCACCCCCCCAGCCTGGGCCACCAGCTGTGCCTCTATCAATCCACCACCCACAGTGTGGGGCTGCCCAAGGTCAGGCTGCCCTCTGTCCAGTTAGGAAGCCATGCTCTCTCTGCTCTGCCTCCCTGTTATAGCTCAGGACAAACTGTTTCTGAAATTGGTTTATTTTAAACTTCTAATCTGTTAACTTAGTCAAGGGTTTTAAGGGAGCCAAGTGACTGCTTTCTTTCTTTCCTCTCAAGTTCCAATCATGCGATTTATGAGATAAACCATGCAATTTTAAACAGATAAAGGTTTTAAAATAATTAATCTTCTAAACTGTGTTCAACTTAATACAAGAACAGTAGTTACTATTTATATGCTCATCTCTGTGCCAGGTACCGTGCTAAGCGGTTTTTGTGCATTTCCTAATTGAATTTTTACAATCTGGAATATTAGACTATTCCTTTCTTTACAAATGGGGGGTTGGGGTCAGAGAGGTTAAGAAAGTTGACTGAGGTCACACAGCTAGTAGGTGGTGTAATCAAGACATGAACCTGGCCATAGCTCACTCCAAAGCGTCTGTACCATGCTGCCTCCCAACAAGGGTGGAGCTGGCAGAGCTGGGTGGTTCCAAACAGACACTCCCAAATGCGAGTGTCACTGTTATTAAGTCTGGATGGGTTTATTTCTGGAACAAACAACCCCACATCTCAATGGTTGGCACATTATTCCATTGGGCAGAACTTAGTTGCATGGATCCCACTAAATGCAAAAGAGGGTGGGAAATGTGGGCCCACTGTGTACCCGGGAAACAGGAATCAGTTAGCTTATGGCAGCGTCTCCACCAAGCCCACCTCTAGGGACATTTTCTTCTTTCTGTGAACTCATTTCTAAAGTCAGTGTCAGAATGGCCTGATCCGGATGCAAACCAGCCGATCTTTGCACAGGGCCAGGAACAGAAAAGCCATGTGTTGGACTTGGTTGTGCCAGAGCAAGGCGTCCGCTTGCCATAAGTATTTAGAGAGTACACTTGCAGTTTCATTTGTCCTCTTTGCCCTAGGCAAAGAAGCCCTTGCTGGCCAGGCTGGGCTGGAGGCTGGGCAGGGAGAGAAGCTCCAGGGATCCTGTTGGCCTAGCCCTTTGTGCCCACTAGCCCAAACCCTAGCCCCAACGCGAGCCCGAGCCTGAGCCTGAGCAGTCTCCTTGTGCAGCCGGGAGCCGGAGCCCCTCCCCTGGCCCCATCCCACAGAGCCTCTGAGCTTCCTGGCTCCACTGCGCCAGGCAAAGCAGGTGTTGCTGTGGCCCAGCAGCTGAAGAGGAGCTCGTGTGAAGAGCTGGGACAGCTGGCCGCCAGCTTGGCATCACCAGGCACCAGCCACACCCGCTGCGCCCGCCCCGCCCAGCGCCTGGCTCCAGGCCTCCTCTGCTGGCCAAGGGTGCTCCAGTTCAACTGAGCACGGGCCTCTGCGCAGACAGCCGGCCAGGAGCTCCTGGCTGCTGCCTCTCCTGCCTCTGCCTTTGAGACCTGTCCCCTCAGCCTGACTCCCTTACGACTGCCACGCTCTGGGACAGCGGGAATCTGCACTGATTACAGCAGGAATCTGCACTGATTCTATTAAGTCATTAGCTTGCATGGCAACTGGAAGTGCCTGGACTGGTACCAGGGGTGAACAAGACTGTGTCCTTGGGTTCCCAGTGTTGGGTCTTTCAGTGGCCCCTGGGGAGGCCCCCGCTGTCATGCCCGCCTTTCTGCTAGGTGTAAGCCGGAAGCAGTGATCTGTCTTGGAGGCTTATGCATTTCACCTTCATTCCATCAAGGAAAGAGGGTTTGAGTGTGTCCACAGCCGTGGCTGCGTGCCCCAGAAGAGCAACCTAAGGGCAAAGGGAGTCCCGTGGAGGGTGTACGTACGCCCCATCTCCCCATCTCAGAGAAAGAACCCAGTACTCAGGCCTTCGACTAGATGGGCCCATAGCACTTCCTGAAGACAGAAGGTAACACGAGCCATCCAAGCCTTACTCATTCCAGAAACTTCTCTGGGCTCCCCTGTTGAGACAGAGAAAATGAGGCAGGGAAATGCGAGACCCTTGTTCAGAGAATCTCAGCAACGTGAGCACTGGGGTTGGGAGTCCAAAAGGAGCTTCTCCTGCTCCCCAGCCCCTCTGGTTTCCTGTCCTGTGAGGCACCCTCTGAGGGGAGGAACCCGCGTGTTTCACTTCCCCATGGGACTCTGACGTAGGGGAGGCAGATGTGGGGCAGCACCCTGATTCAGTGGCAGGTAGAGACTCCTTTGAGGCTCAGGATTCTAGAGGCCGGGATGCTTTCTGCTGTCGCCTCACATCACGTGACCCAAACGGCCCTTGCTCTGAGTCACAAGAGCAGCACTGAATCCCACGGGCTGGACCCCTGGGATGGCAAAGTCAAGGCGGGGAGTGGCTCCGACAGTCGGAGAGAATCAGAGCTGGCAGGTGGCTTAGACGCTCAGAAGCCTGGCCACGTCTTGGGCATGGACACGGAGTGGGTTGGGTGGAAGAGACAGCATGAGAGGCTGTCCCCAGGTCTCTTTTGTCTGGACCAGGTAAAAGAGGCAAGAAGGCACACATCTTCCAGGAGGGGCACTGGCGGGGGGCTCCCCTTTCTGATACTGACCAGGTTGGGGGGCCCCTGGAGCTACTTCTGTTCCTGCTGGTACCAAAGTTTCTGGAAGCTCGAAGAGGGGCGAGGCTTGGAAGCAGTGCTGCCCAGTCCAGGTGAGGCAGAAGCGGTGAGTTGGTAAGTGCCCAGAAGACACTAGGCGACTGGTGGGCGGGAGGGCAAGGGCCCCTCAGCCCAGCAAGGCCGGATTAAGCACAGCCCAGCATAGCTTGCCGGTTGGCGGGGCAGGCAGGAGGAAGGGCCAGTCTGTCCCTATGAGGAAAGAGAATGTGTCAAAGGAGAGCTAGAAAGACCCGCACTCAACCCAGGCACAAATGGCGAGAGCTGAGTCCAGCCACGCTCACCCTTCCACGCGGTGGCTAAGGCCGGTCCTGCCTGGAGGAGAGGACTTTTGGAGTGGGCTGTGGGGAGCCCTCCACCTTGGGGAGTCTGTGCTTCTAAAGGACAAATAGGCTCAACCCCTCTGGGCTTCTGGCTTCGCATTTCCTGCCCTGCACCCCATCTGCCTGGGACAAAGCGTTCCTGGAGGAATCTGGGGCTCACTTCTTAGAAGGCTGAAAATAATAGGAAGCAGAGGTTCTATTTTGGAAGGTGCACTTACATAAGGTGGAACCTTTCAAAATGTTCACTTTGATCCTATTTTAGGGACTGTCAAACAGCCCTGCAGACACAGCTGGGGAGGAGGCCACTGCCTTCCCCCCGCGGGTGAATTGGGATGGTCTGTGCAGCTGCCCTGGTTCTTCAATGCATACTGTGGCGTGACCATGGATGAACGCCATGGCCATGTCTCTTGGAGGCTTATGCCTGCCCCCTGCTCGTTGCCTGCTGCTGGCGGGGTGAGGGCCCAGGATCCTGCTGGACCCTAGACTGTGCACCCCAGAATGACCACAGGTACCTCCCAGAGGACTATCGCCTCCCGGTGGTGTTGATCTGTGGCCTCCGTCCAAGTCTTGCGGCACTCAGGTCCCTTGAACTTCATCTTTGCCCCACGTGCGTCCTGGGAAGGACTAAATGAGGGTGTTGGGAAGTGGGACAGAGCACGATATGGACTCTGCCTACTCCCTTGCCAGACCCAACTTTGAAATTGCAGAAGGAAAAGAAGAGAGGAGCAGGGAAATGTCACATTTCCCATCCTTCCCACGGTGACTCGAGTCAGAAGTGGGGCTTCATCCTTTTAGAAAAATCCACACTGTCTTTCGGGGAAACAGCCCTTGTTCCTCCATCAGCACAGCTCTGGCCACCTCCCCAGGACCCCCTATGGCCCTCCATGACAGGCTCCGAGACCCAGAGCAGGAAGCCAAGGGGCAGCTCTCTTCATAGACCTGGGAGGAACAGAGAGGGAGGATGGGCAGCTGTTTGGAGGGAAGAAACTAGAGGGGTCCTCTGCCCTCTTCACTAGGGGCCTTCACCAATAATAACCGCTTCTAGCACTTCACCCACCCAGTCAGACCAAAAACCCTGGCCAGTGTATCCTACAAGGACCCCGGTACCTGGAGGGATATTCGGGTCGCCCTTCCAGATTGCTTGCAGGGTGGGTCTGTGAACAGCTTAGACAAGGGCTAATGATGTGTCTTCTTCAAATGTCCCAAGGGTTTTTACATTTTGTTCTTTTGGTTTTTGAATGAAGACGCTCAAACGTTTTTGCTGTGCCTGCAATCCCCTCCATGGTCCAATACACTTTGGAGGATACTTAGAAAATGTTCACAACACTCACCTTGGACTCAGAAAATTAAACACACTCTGGCCCATTTATTTCTCTCATTACCTCTACCGATTTCATAGAACGAGAGCTTCTTAGCTCCAGGGGGCCTCCATCCTATCCATCACCCTTTGAACAGCCTCTGCTTCATTACTGAAGAGCCTACATTTGCTTTGCATGTTAGAAGATGAAAAGAATCTTTCCACACAGGGCAGCTGGGGAGAGTTCTGTGCAAGGGAATTGCCTAGGCCCAGGTGGTTGCAGCAATCAGGTTTTGTCTACTCTGCCCTTGTTGTTGTTGTTGTTGTTAGGTGCCATCAAGTCAGTATCCAATTCATAGTGACCCCGAGTACAACATGCAAAACACTATGTCAGTGCTTCTCTGCTGTTCATAAGGTTTTCAATGGTGGATTGATTTTTGGGAATGGGTTGCTGGGTCCATCTCCCAAGCCTACAGCACCTGGTGTTCCCAGGCGGTCTCCCATCCAAGGACTAACCAGGCTGACCCTGCTTAGCTTCGAAGATCTGACGGGATTGTATGCGAAAGGGCTACGGCTGCAGGCACTCTGCCCTTAGGACTCAGCAATTAAGGCCAGCCTCCTGGGGGATAGGGGCTGTGTGGAGCGGCAGGGCCTAGCTGGGTCCTAGGGCAGATTGTGCAGGGTCTTGCAAATGGCGTGAGAAGACCAGACTTTACCCTGGCACGAGCGGGACCTTTCAAAATGATGTAAGGGTAAATGAGCTTCCGAGATTGACATTTTATAAGGAACCTTAAGTCCTCCATCTTAGAGCACATCTAGAATGACACCCTTTCTCCAAGGACTTCAGGTGTTTTGCAGGTCACAAGCTAAGCTATGAGTGTCTGGATGGCAAAGGATGGCTTACAACCCTTCCATGATCATAGTCTCTTTCCTGGCCTGTATCCCTGGCAACACGTGGCGTGATGCTCAGTCTAAAAAGGTATTGTGGAGAGGGAGCCCTGCCCGAACCCTCGCTGACTGATGCAGCCAAGTGCGCTGTCTTGACTTAGGGTGACTTGAGAGGAGGGTAGGCCCCGGGCAGAAGGAGCTGTGTCTATTCCCAAACCATTGAGTTGGCTTGGGATGGAGTTGGGCTTAGTGTGGACTTGGCCCGGAAGGAAAGTGAACAAGGTGAAGCCGGCATGGTGGTGCACGCCTGTAATCCCAGCGCTTTGGGAGGCAGAGGCAGGCGGATTGTGAGCTGGAGGCCCGAGGCAGCCTGCGTAACTTAATGAGACCCTCACTCAAAATTCAAAGTGAAGAATGGGCTGAGAGTGCAGCCCAGTGGTAGAGCACTTATGTGGGGCTCTGGGTTCAACCCCCAAGCACCACCTAAGAAAAGAAAAAGAAAAAGAAAAAGTAAACAAAAGAAAGAAAGAAAGGAAGGAAGGAAAGAAGGAAGGAAGGAAGGAAGGAAAGAAAAGAAAGGAAGGAAGAAAGAAAGAAAAGAAAGAAAAAGAAGGGAAGGAAGGAAGAAAAAAGAAAGAAAGAAAGAAAGAAAGAAAGAACAGAAGGACGAGAAAAATGCCTGTAGATCTCAAAGGAGAGGCATAGAGTTGGGGCTCCTATCTTGCCCCAGTTTTACTTTAGTATACTCCAAGACTCTGGGTGCCTTCCCAGGAGGGTCTGCCAGAGCCCCTGAAGAAAGCCTTCCACTGCCAGAGGGTCTCCCCCACATCAGCCCTTCGCCCACACTGCTGCCACTATCTGCTGCAGCAGAGGCTGGGGCTGGTGCCAATTCCCAACCCCTGGGGCCTTCCTAGCTCATTGCTGGCCACAGACAGGGCACCTGGTGAAAAGCTGAGGACAGCTGAGCCCTGCATCTGTGGGACTCCCTGGGACCACAGGACCCAGCTCAGGACTTTGTGTGTGGCTGGAGGGCTTCGCACCTGTGAGTCATCTTGGCCGACAGCTAGGCCCCGCCGCTCCACACGCTCTGCATCCCCCTTCCTACCATCATGTCTGCCCAATTGCTTTTGTTTTCTTCCCTTTTTCTTGCCACCCAAACCTTTCCATGTTTCACCAGAAGGGAGACGTTCCTTTCCCTTCCGCCAGTTTCCTTTTCAGATGACATGTTTGACCCTCGATGAGCTCCCTGAGGACCCAGCTAGGCCCACACAAGGTCTGTGCCTGCCTCTCCATCGGCCTCTGCCATAGGAGAGCAGAGACCCTTTCCCAGGGACCAGCAGCACCAGCTCCTCTGTGGCCTGGAACCTGGCTGGTCGTTATCCTTCCCATGCCAGAAGCCCAGGCCTGTGTCTTCTCTTCCCCAGGGTCCGGAACCAAGCCAGGTGTCATTGTCACTGGCAACTGCCATAACAGGATAGGCCTCTGGTCAAGCCAGGCAGGCTGCTTCCGAGGCAGATAGCACAGGACATCTGAGTGGCAGCGGCTTTCAAGATCAAAGTCAGTCCTGGCTCTTGGGGTGAAAGGGTAGATGGAGTTGCAGAAGCATTCAGAGGGAGGAATGAATCCCGCCCCTTCTGTGCTGACATCGATCTTTTCATTCTGGGTCAGTGGCTTCCTATGCTCCTTGATGAGGCTGCTTCTCAATGCAGAGAAAGCCTGGCTTTCCTAATTAAACCCCAAATGGGGTTTCTTAAACTCCAAAAAGATACACCCCCCTTCTAAACCCTGCAACCTGCAAATGTGACCTTATCTAGGAAGAGTTTTTGCAGATGTTATTAATTATGGATCTTGAGATGAGATCACGCAGGACCAATCAGGTGGCCCCTAAATCCAAAGACAAGTGCCCTTAGACAAGACACAAGGAGAGAAGACAGGGGAGCAGCAGTCACGTGCAGATGGAGGAGAGGTTGTGGTCTGTGGCCACCAGAAGCTGGAGAGGCAGGGAAGAATCCTTCTCTGGGGCCTTCAGAGAGAGTAAGTCCTCTAAACATCTCAATATTTGACTTCTCCCCAGAACTGTGAGAGGATGGATTTCAGTGTTTGAGGATACTTGTTACAGCAGCTCCCAGACGCTGACACATCATACAATGTATTCAACTGCATTTTATTGCCTGAAAATGTCATAATACACCAAATAGGCTGGGCGTGGTGGTGCACGCCTGTAATTCCAGTGGCTTGAGAGGCGGAGGTAGGAGGATCGCAAGTTCGAGACCAGAGGAAGTCTGCGTAACTTAGCGAGACCCTGTCTCAAAAAGTAAAAAAAAAAAAGGGGCTGGGGGCGCAGCTCAGTGGTCCAGCACTTGCAAAGCATGCAAGCGCGAAGCCCTGGGTTCAACCCCTAGTACTACAAACAACAACAACAAACAAACAAACAAAAAAACCAAAAACAACAACAACAAAACACCAAAGAGCTGGGATAAACAGCAATAAGAGACTTCATAAGGACATTGAGGTCCTCCCAGGCCTCTTAGCACATCCAAGTGGCCCTGAGCCACGTCCCTTGGGAAACCATTCTCTTGTAAGGACAGAGCGATTCCCATAGACTGGGGGTGGCTGGGGTGGGGGAGGACTGCCTCAGCCTGAGCCAAAAGTTCCTTTCTCTGGCAGCTGCCTGCCATGAGTTTGTGCTGTGCCTCACTAGAGCCACCCTGTTCCCATCCCAGGCGTGACTTCCGGTGAGCAAGGCCAGCTGGGCCAGGAGAGCTGATGCAAAGAGCCTTCAGCTGGAGGTTAGTCGAGTACTGGGAGTGAGTCCCAGGCTCCTCTAAGTGGGCTGGGCCTTGCGTCAAGCCTTCTGTGAAGTGGGGACGATCGCTGCCTGCCTGCCTCACGGGAGCCTGGAGATGCCCTGTGGGATGATGCGAGTGAGGCCTCTGTGCCCTGCAAGGCATGCGCACTGTTCCTGTTGGTGTCTACCAGGTGCTCACCTTGATGGAGGGGCAGACAGAGGGACACTGCCAGGCTTTCCACCAACCCGCATGTCAGTATGTCCTGGGGGGGGTGGGGGGGCACTCCTAAGCATCTCTCTCTGGAGGGCTAAAGAAAAGGTCTGTGACATTCCTTTCTCAAAGCGTTCTGGACGCAGTGGAATAATGCAGGAGCCAGGACATATCCAACACCAAGAATGGAAAGAATTGAGAGACTTGGAGGTAACAAGTGTGGGGACAGAGGTATGGTGAGAAAGGAGGGGTCCCAGCTGGGTGTGGTGGTGCATGCCTGTAATCCCAGTGGCTTGGGAGGTGGAGGCAGGAGGACCTCAAGTTCGAGACCAGAGGCGGTTTGCGAAACTCAGCGAGACCCTGTCTCAAAAAGTTAAAAATGGGCTGGAGGTGCAGCTCAGTGGTCCAGCACTTGCAGAGCATGCAAGCGCAAGGCCCTGGTCTCAAACCCCAGTACTGAAAAAAAAAAAAAAAAAAAAGAAAGAAAGAAAGAAAGGAGGGATCCCATGGGGGGTGCCCACCACAATGGCAGTGGTGGCCCTAAGGTAGCATGTAGGTGGTCTGGGCTTCCCCTAGGTCCCCCAAGCTCTGTGTGCACCTGTCTGAAGCAGAGCAGCAGACGGTGCCACTCTGGACACACAATGAGCTCAGAGCACTCTGGGGCCAGGAGCCATGGCAGCCTGGCCCTCTGCCAGGACCTGGCTACAGACACTGCAGCCACCAAGGCCTCTGAAAGGCTGAGGCAGCTTTCTTTAGCTCTGGTTCTGTGTCAGGCCCCAAGCAAGGCGCTGTCACAGGCTCCCAGAGCTAGGGCAGGAGACCAGACAGGAGGACAGGGTCAGCAACTAATGCCCTGCTCAGCTTCGGGTAATTTTGGCCTCCTGGAGAGGGGGCTAGTTGTTCTTTATCTGAGGCCATTGTCTTGGTTTAAATGAGCCCCTGGGGAGGCTCCCTGCTGGGGCAGAGAAGCCAGCAGGGGTGGGGGCTCAGGGAATGACAATGGCTGGACCTCTCAGGCAGGAAGGGGCAGCCCCAGAGCCAAATACAGGAGGACACTTGCAGCCCCAGGAGGCCCAGGAGGTCACTTTCTGAACATAATGGGGCAGGGGATGGATCACAGAACGGAAGTGTGGGAGATGTGGCCGGAGTTAGGAGCACAGATCTGTCTGGAATCAATTGTGAGCCCATCCGCTTGGGGACTTTCCACAGGACAGAGCAAACACCAAGACGACAGTGGCCCATAGGAAATGGAGAGCCTTCTGTTTCCCCACTGCCCTGCCAGCCTCACTGAGCGACCCCTGCTACATCTGAAGTGCCAGCTCTTAGACACTGCTTTCCTGGGGCCCTGCAGGGGCACCCCCTCCTCCAGAGAGTGGTCACAGGGCACTGTCCTTGGGGTCAGCAGTGTGTTTAAATAGAGGCTTCTATATTACCATAAGCCTGCAGCCGTAGCCCTGTGGCACTCAATCCTGTCAGATCTCGGAAGCTAAGCCAGGTCAGCCTGGTTAGTACTTGGATGGGAGACTGCCTGGGAACACCAGGTGCTGTAGGCTTGGGAAAAGGACCCAGCAACCCACTCCCCCAAGAAAATCAGCCATTGTAAACCCTATGAGTAGCAGAGAAGCACTGACAGTAGTGTTTCACCTGTTGTGTATAGGGTCACTCTGAGTCGGATACTGACTTGATGGCACCTAACAACAACAACATATTACCATAAAAAGACAAGTAAATGGAAGAGAAGTCTTTGATGGTGGAGTGGGACAGGGGGAGGAAGTGCACAAGAGGGTAAGGGGGAACCTATATGAATAATGTACAACAAAATGCATATATGGAAATGCCACAATGAAAAACATGCTGGAATGAATCACATTAGGTATATATTTAAAATTTCCAATAAAAAAATAGAGGCTTCTGCCCCAGCACGCTTCAGCTGCCCTCAGTCATGCATGGCTCACATCTCAGTCCAAGTTCCTGAGCTCCGTCCATCTCCCCACCAACTCTTGCAGCCAAGGGTTCCCTGAATGAGTGAACAGCCTGCTCTTCTCAGCGGTGTGGGAGCCAGAGGCAGGAAAAGCCCTTGGAGGGCACCGCCAGGCACCGTGTCACCGCAAGATCTGAACGCGAGCCCCATTTCATTATCCAAGTACTCAACTGAGACCGTGAGCCCAGGTGGGCTGCAGGGAGTCCACGGAGGGGATGCCGCCAGGAAGGACAGAACCGGATTTGGATCCAGCCCTGCCTGGCTCCGGGGCCCATATCCTCTCCCTTGCGGAAACATTATGGAGCACTCCTAGAGGATGATGTTTATCCCCAAGGGCTCCCCACTGCCCCTCAAGCCCGTCACCTGGGCAGTCAGGGTGCCCCTAAAATATAATCCCAGAGGTTTTGTGTGGATTCTGCCCCATGATAAGGCAGCCCAATGCAATGGATGAGGGCAGTGTTCAGAGCCAGAGAAACCCACTGTCACTGCCTACCGTGTGACCTCAGCCAGTCATTTGACCTTCCCCAGGCTTGTTTTCCTCCTTTGTTAAAGATCAGTGACAAACTTGTTGTTGTTGTTGTTAGATGCCGCCGAGTCATGTCCGACTCACAGCAACCCTCATAGGGTTTTCAATGGCAGATTGTTTCGAGATTGCTTCAGGAGTGGGTTGCCACATCCTTCTCCCATTTTCATGGTGCTGGGAATCGAACTCGGGACCTCAGAGACTGCAGAGCAGCGCTCTACCAACTGAGCTAAATCCCAGCCCAGTGACAAACTACCTACTCCTATAATTGCCTTGAGGATTACAGGAGAGATATATTTATAAAATAATTGACATAACCTCTGGAAACAGCTCTTGGTTGAATACCACCTCTTTCCCCCTCCATTACTGGAGACGAGGGTCGCCCGGCTGACACCTCCGTGCGCATGTGCCCACGTACATCTGCACACATCTAAACCAGATCTGCATGTTGTGGGTGATTTGGCCCATCTGTCCGCTGCAAGGGAACGAGCCCTGACCCATTTCATGTGGTCGCTTTGAAGGATGGTAATAAATGCATTCAGAAAAATCTGCTAAATGTCAGATCCCCGTTCAAGAAGAGCAGGGCTCTTTCAAGTTGCGTAGCCAAGAAAGTGAATGATCTGAAAGGCAAGGGGTTGAACATTTATAGAAAGAAAGTCCCAATGAAGATGCAACTAAAGACATCACTCTACTCTGTCTTCTGGCCCTTTGCAAAGCCAACTCAAAGAAAGTTAGAAGTCATAGGCTTGGCTCCTTGGATCCCGGAGGCCGGGAACCCTGAGACTGGGGCAGACAGCTGAGAGTAGTGCTGGTAGCCCTGGGCAGCCCTGGGGAATGTGGTGGGAGGCTTTGGGATGAATGCTCAGGCCCCTGGGTTTGGTCTTGGAGACTCTTACAGAGAAGAGCCTTCCTCCAGGAGCAGCGGCCGGACAGGGAGCTTGCCTTTGGAATAAGGCTGTGGGGAACACGTTCCTAGGGCAGAGGCTCTGGCCTGAGGGTAGGGGACTTTGCTCAATACTCCCAGCCCGGCTCAGCTCACCCGTAGGTTTCCAGAACTGAGTTGCGTAGCCTGGGAAACAGCATGCAGGCCATTTTGTATTCTGATTTTTTTGTGTGTGTCTCCATTTCCCTGTATCACTGATGAAATATTAAGGATTAGTGTGCTTACCCGTTGATTATGTGTTGTTGTTTTTAAGTGCCATCGAGTCTGACTCATAGCGACCCTCATAGGGTTTTCAATGGTTGACTGTTTCAGGATTCCCTTGGGAGTGGATTGCCACATCCTTCTCCCATTTTGTGGTGCTGGGAATCGAACTTGGGACCTCAGAGACTGCAGAGCAGAGCTCTACCAACTGAGCTAAATCCCAGCCTGTTAATTATGTAGCAGGCGCAATCCCAAGCACTTCTCATGAATTAACTCACTTAAGCCTAACAATGGCTAGGATTTAGCTCAGTTGGTAGAGCGCTGCGCTGCAGTCTCTGAGGTCCTGAGTTCAATTCCCAGCACTGAAAAAATGGGAGAAGGACCTGGCAATCCACTCCCAAGGCAATCTAATCCCGAAGCAGTCAGCCATTGAAAACCCTGTGAGGGTCGCTATGAGTCGGATACCGACTCGACGGCACCTAACAACAACAACAACAAGCCTAACAATGACTCTGGGGCTCACTCTGTTTTCTCAGAGCCCTGAGGATATTCGGTGGGTCACACAAGGTTGCTTAGGTAGGAAGTGGCAGGGGCCGGTCCAAATTCGCAGAGGTGTTGGTGAGACTGGCATGTTCACCCATCACATCGGGCTCCCTGAAGGGGCACCTATGCTCTGTTGCCCGCTGGTCTTTTGCTACCTGGGATTCCATGGCATCAGTGTTACCACGGGCCCCTCAGTCCCCCGGTGTGGGCATCTGGGCTGCTCATGTGGCCACAGGAGACCCCAGAGTGGGCCCTGGAGGCTCTTCGGAGCAGTGCCAGCTCCTCGCTTCCCCCAGGTCCTGGGTGCCCACACCTGGCCAGCAGAAAGCCGAGTGACATCACGACACTGTGAAGACAAATGCCTGACCTGCCGTTAGAGAACGGGCTACTCCATGGAGGCCCTCGGGTCCCCTGGAGAACAGGAGACCTTCAGGGGGTCCAAGGCCCCATTTAGCTTTAAGGGATGGCCGACGCGATCGTAATCCCTGACACTGTCCTATAAAACAAGACTGGTGGATTCCATGCCAGCCCCTGACTCCCTCACTAAACAGGCACCAGACTGGGTCAGACTGTGACGTGGCCTTAACCATGGGACACCTCAGGCTGGCCAGGCTGAGCTGAGACTTTTTCAGACCCACACTGTGGCCTCAATGCCCTTGGCCTGAATCCTCAGGACTCTGGTAATGATTCTGAGTCAAGGTGAGATGGGAACTTCCTGGGTCCTGCCCTGAGCCTGCTAGTGCCTCTCCGGACTTTCTCTGCTCTGCTACAAAATGAGAAGACTGTGAAAGCATACCTAGATGTGATGGAATTCTGTCAGAGTGTTCCATAAGACAAGGCGCTGACTGAACCAGGGGTTCTGTAGTTAAATAAGTTTGAGAAACACTGCAGCCCCTGGCCCACCCCTGGAGAGCCACGTTGCTCGTCTGAGTGTGCTCTGAGAAGCTCCTCTCTCAAGGCCCTTGTTTGGCCTGCCTGACCCCCGTCTCTCCCATATCTACTCAGCCACAGAACACTTTAGAAAGCAGCACCTATTAAGCCTTCTGCTCAGGCTTTGTACAGAAACGCTGGCCTCTTTGGTTCCATGGCCCCCTCTCCTGAAGCCGGGCCCCAAACCAAGTCACTACATCCCCCCCGGGGCACTTCCCCTCTCTGCCACCCCCTGCCTCTCATGCTATGGCTCCATGGGTGGATCCACTGCTTGGTGTCTGATCCAGGTGGAGGAGGAGTCAGCCCTGTCCTCCAGCTGCCAGAGGTCTGCAGAAGAGTCAGCAGGGAGTGCGAGGAGGGAGGCCGGGACCTCGATCACCTTGGGGTCTTCGCTGGACATGGCAGTCTGAGGGCTGGGTACGGGAAGGGCAGACAGAGGGCTCAGAGTCTCCTCTGAGATCTGGAAACTCTAGGCAGGAACCCCACATTCCATTCAGCCTAACGAAAGCCTTCCAGCCCCATGGCTTAGCCTCTGGAGGGGACCAAGTGGCACAGGAAGTATGCTGGGCTCTGCTCTGAGTCTACCAACAGCTCTCGTTTTGGACTTAATTCACCCCAAGTAGCTCATACAATATTCCTTGCAACTGCCTGCCCTTTTATTCTTGAGCAGCGTCCTGGTGAACATACTTTTCTCTGTCCCCTTATATGTAATGATAGTCTAGCGCTTCTTTTTTTTTTAATTTATTTATTTTTATTGGAAATTTTTAATGTACACCTTAATGTGTACACCTTAATGAAATGCTTTTCATTGTGGCATTTCCATATATGCATCTTGATGTACATTATTCATATAGGTTCCCCCTTACCCTCTTGTATGCTTCTCCCCATCCCACCCTCCCCATCAAAGACTTCTCTATCATTTACTTGGTAATATTTTTCTATATGTCCTTGGATTCCAGTTATGTTTAAGATAGAAACTTTTCCTGCAGTGAACTTTGTTTTTATCTTGTCAGAACAATTGCATGCATCTTCTAGACCATTTATAATAACACCATTCTTAGCTTTTTTTTTTTTCCTTTTATTTTGATCTGACCTTTGAATAGGATTTTTCCTTCTTATAATTTTGATTCAGCTCCCACATATGAGTGAGAACATGTGGTGTTTCTTTTTCTGAGCTTGTGTTCGTTCACTTAAAATAATTTTCTCTAATTCCAACCATTTTGCTGCGAATTTTCTTATTTCATTTTTCTTGATTGCTGAGTAGTATTCCATTGTGTATATGTACCATAGATTTTTATCCATTCTTCTGTTGAAGGGCACTTTGATTGATTCCATATCCTTGCTATTGAAAAGTGCTGCATTGAACATGGAGATGCAGCTGTCTCTGTGGTATGATGACCCATCTCCCTTTGGGTAAATTCCAAATAGCATTATAGCTGGGTCATATGGTAGATCTATTTTCAGTTTGTTAAGATACCTCCATATTGATTTCCACGGTGGTTGGACCAATTTACAGCTCCACCAACAATGTAAGAGTGTTCCCTTTTCCCCGCAACCTTGCCAGCATTCATTGTTATTTGTTTTATGGATCTTGGCCATTCTTACTGGCATAAGGTGAAATCTCAGAGTTGTTTTAATTTTCTAGCACTTCTTAAGAAACAGAGCCCATCCCACTCCTGACTTACCTCGGAGAGGGGAAGAAGGTATAGACTTTCTGTGCTTTTTTTTTTCAATCAACAAACATTTCCTGAGCACCTAGTCTTTACCAGGTGCCGTGTGAGGTACTGGGGACACTGAGTGGCACTGACGTGTCCTTTCCCTGAGAAGCCTCAGGAAGGCATTGTCCTTGTCATGGAAGCTTCCAGGTATCATGACTAGGATGACTGTGTCGTGGGGTGAAGTAGTGTGGTTTGGGGAATTATGCCTGACAAGTGACAGAGCACCATGGAGCTCCTGGAAAAGGTCTGTGGAGCAGCACGGACAGCTCTCAGAAAGGTAGGAGTGCAGAGATAGTCGGGCAGAGGAACAGCCGTCCAAAGGCACTGTGGCACCAACAGCCAGCATCCAGGGCTGCTGTGGAGAGCTGAGAATTCCACTTGGATGCCAACCAGGCCCAGATCATGAAGGGCCCCTTCCGCTGTGTCAGGAGTCTGAACTTGACACCCAGGGCTTTTAGCAGGGAGGGGACTTGATAAAATGCGTGTCATTAGGAAGATTTCTCTCGTCATGGGTGGAGCGTGGGAGCCGTCAGGCAGCCATTGCTAGAATGACCAGACCTTCCCAACTGGCCCAGGACCAGCCCTACTAGAGACCATTTGACTTCCTAGGTCAGGCCAGACCTGGGGTTTTGGGGGACCCCTCTGAGGAAGGTCAGAGGCCGGTGGTGCTACGGGAAACCTGGGAGGCTCCTCCCCGTGACAGGCTCTGCCTCCACCCAGCTGGAATCTTGCAGGCAGAGAGCTCGCAGGTCCCCTGACGCAGCTCCAACAATAGGCTGGGGCATCCCCAGGGCCTGCCGGACAATCCCTTGGCCTCTGAATGATGGATTATTTCTTATCTAGCTGGGTGAGGGGCCTGTGTGGAAATCACTCCCATGCTCCGCTCACGTTTTATGTTGCTGTTTATTCTGAACAGGAAAAGAGCAAAAAATAGAACTGCTTTCAGGACAGATGCCAATTGGGGTTTTTCCTTTTATGCCTGAGTGGCGGGAGAGGGAAGGGAGGCCCCTTCCTCTGGGGCTATTGGAGGGGGAGCAGGCACCAAGGGGGCTGTGCTCTAGTGACGCCCAGCCTGGGGAGGGGTCTCTGGTGCCCACCTGGAGGGTCTCAGAGCCCAAGAAAGCCAGAGCCCTGGGAGCTGCTCACCCTTGGTGGCAACCCTAGACAGTGTTTGCACTGGGAAAGAGGATCTCTCTCTTGCCTGCCTCTCTGGAACGAGGGAACTGACCCAAGGAAGGTGGCCCCACTGGCTGAATGGAGGTGACAGCAAGCCCTGGGTATAGAACCAGGTCAAGCCTTTGGAGCCCTTGGAGGAGCTGGAGGCAGAGGGCCCTGGCGTGCTGGCAGGGTGGCTGGTGGCTTGGAGGCAACGCTAAGCTCTGGGGCTGCCTGGTTGGGTGAGGCTGAGTTGATTACTTTGTCTTCCTGGCTTCAGTTTTCCCATCTGGAAAGTGGGTCTTCCTCCTTCAACAACGCCTAGGAAAAAGCAAACTAAAGCCCTGTGGCATCCAATCCCATCATATCTCAGAAGCTAAGCAGGGTCAGGCCTGGTTAGTATTTGGATGGGAGACCGCCTGGGAAGACCAGGTGCTATACGCTTGGGAGAAGGACCTGGCAACCCCCTCCCCAAAATCAATCTGCCATTGAAAACCCTATGAATAACAGAGAAACACTGACAATAGTGTTTCGCCTGTTGTACGCAGGGTTGCTATGAGTCGGACACCGACTCGACAGCACCTAACAACAATAACACAGCTCCTCCAGCTTCTGCCCACCCAAATCAAGTGCCCAGCCACGTTCTCAAAATGCACTTGGGTGGGGAGTGTAGGAGGAAGCTGGGAAGTGGGGGGTGCTTGTCGGTGCCCTGTGTCCCCAGCTCGCTGCAGCTCACACCACCCCAGAAACCGTAGGAAACAGCCACTCGTGGGCCTTGGAGCCTCTGGATTTTGGAGGGAGCCCCTGGATCCTGGAGCACTGGGAGTGGGTCCCTAGGCCCTGGAGGGAAGTAGTGTCGGGCATGGCATCAGGGTGGAAATCTCTCTGCCACATGGTTACGTGTCCTCCCTGCGCCCCACATCTCTCTGAATCTCAATTTCTTCTTTGCAAGATGGGGATAGTAATGCTGGCCCCAGGAGACAGAGGCAGGGAAGAAATAAAGGAGAGGACAGAAGGGCCCTGTTGACATTGTCCCTGGCTCTCTCCCTGCTGCCGCCTTGGCCTCCAGTGAGTGCTGAATGAATCATGCAGGCCAAGTGCGTTGTTCGGCGACTGGCACAGAATTGAAAATAAGCAGCAGCTGCTACGGCCCCCAGCTCTGTGTGCCCATTCCCTCTGGGGCAGCTCCTGACTGCCCGGCTCCACACACTGAGGGCCACACAGCCTCGCCTCAGCCCTGGCCCTTCTCATTTGGCTGCACAGAGAGGGAGAGGAGGCTTCAAAGCCAAGCTACCACACCCTGATCTCTGCAGCTGCCAGAAGCCTTCATTGTCTGCCCCACCAGGCGCTATGAAAGGAAGCAGGGTCTCTGGGCGTCCGTGGGGTCGCCCATCTCTGCCCTGCCTTGCCTCGTATTGTCCTCCTGCCCCAGGGTGGAGCTGGGTCACGGCCGCCCGGCTCCCTGCAGCGCCAGCCTGCCCAGCCTCACCCCCCCTCCCTGTCCCGCCAGGATGGGAAGCTGTGGCTGAGCCCTCCTGGTGCATCTGCTCCTCTGGTCCTCCCTTCACCCCAACGCCTCCTCCTTCAACGCCCAGTAGCTGACTGAGCCATGCCTAGACCTCTCCTTGGCTCTGGATGGTCACTCTGTGGCTTGAGAGCAACGGTCAGATTTCTGCTTCCTTCTCAAAACGGGCTGCTTTGAAAATAGCTCCTAACGCTTCCGGCAGTGTTCAGCTCTAGCATTTACTCACCAGGAGCTTTTGAAGTGCCTCCCAGGGTAAGGGCAGGCATTATGGATCGCAGGTTGCTAACAGGAGGCCGGTCTATGGCCCTCGGACAATCAGGAGTCTACCAGGGAACAAGTCTCCTTGCCAAGGCTGAGGCCTGACCTGGCTGTGCCTCCCTCTGAGCCGCCGCAGGAGGGGTTCTCCTGCTGAGTCCACCTGCTGGAGCAAAGGCGCAAGATAGGCAGAGAGAGCAGAGCCAGCTAGAGGAGGTTGTGACAGGAGCATAGCACTGAGTGCTTGCTGTGTACAGGGTGCGATCGATACTGGCTGCGTCGGCCCTTGCCCGTATTGCTCACTATTTGGCAAGGAGAGCTTGTAGCTGGAGTTGCGTTGGAGCCTAAAGGGGTCTAGAAGGGGATGAAGGAGGGAGTCTGACTCAAGATGGTGGCCGGGAAGCCCTCACTGGGGAACACTGCATTGGTTTTTGATGGTGGAAGATGAGGAAGAAATGTTCTGGGGGAAATAACAGCATTCATAAAGATCAGAGTTAGCGAGATCATGTTGAGGGTAGTGAAAAAGTCCAGCTTTCATGGTGGGGATTTGTAAGTGGAGAGGCTAGGAAACAGAATAACCACTGTCCTGGTTTCCTAGGTGAGGGTCTTCCCAGGATACAGGACGTTTGGTGTAAAAACCAGGAACTTTCTAGGCAAATTGGAGTGTGAGTTGGTCACTGCTCTGGGAAAGTTAACTTGGGTTCAGATAGAAACAGGATTTAGATATAATCATAAGAAGTTTGGAGCCATGATCAGTTATAGAAGTTTTTGTTTTTTGTTTTTTGTTTTTTTTTGTAAAGAGGAAAGGAAGAAACATGTTTTATAAATCAAGCCCATTTTATCCCCACCTAAGGGAAATAATTTTCTCCACTGTAAAGGAAGGCATAGCTGGATGGATGGAAAAAAAACAATGAAAAGTGGCCAGGGAAGGCTCTGTCTGCTTGTCAGAGAAGGCTTGGTCCCTTGGAAGCTCTCCAAGCCTAAAGGCCCCCGGTTGTTATCTCTGACCTTGGGCATAGACCCTGCCTACATGTACAGTGAGCAGAACATGCTAACATAAATAATAAATAATCCTTCCCCGGCACACAAGAAAATATGCCCTAACCCCCTTACCTCTAGACTCATAAGAATGATTCATGCTATGATAAGAGCCTAATAAAAAGAGCTCAAGACACTCACTTAAGAAGCAGTGCACCCAAATGCACTGGCCCCCACCTTGGTCTCTCAGACACTACCTCTTAATGTGCAGAATAATCCTTTCTGCATTGGCAGGCCCCGTGGCCGCTGGACAGTCATGACACTCCACTTAGTAAATGAGCAAAGTGGGTGATGGAGAAGGTAAGATGCTCATTCTAGGTCACACAGCAAGCAAGTGGCAGATCTGGATTTCCAAAGCAGGTGTGCTCTGTTCCAAAGCTAGTGCTCTGATCCAGCCACCTGTCCCTGGGTGAGGCCCTAGAAGGACAGGAGGTAGGAACTGTGCTCCAAAAGTGGAGGCTATCAGGGGCTCTGGAAAGACAGGCTTGTGCTGTCATCCTTGGTTTCCCTGTCTGTGGCAGTGACAGTCAGCACCCCAAGGCAACTTGGCCTTCCTACCTCTTTGTCCCCATTTTCTATCACAGGGTGTGGCCAGACAGGCCTCAGTGAGCAATATGGAATGGGTATGGGACCTGGCCTGGCCCCACACTGGCCGACAGGGCTCTTAGGGGCTAGCTACCCAGGAGCCACTCCCAATGGAAAGAGACAACATTGCATGCAGGACCCCGGGTGGAGGAGCCCCTGGGGTGTGGGGAACACAGGCTCTGCTCCAAGGATCAGCAAAAGCAGGCCCCAGGACACCTCACCCCTAACCCTGGCCCAAGCTACCTGGGGACAGAGCAAGGCATAGAGTATCAATGGGCTGAGCTGGGAGCCTTTACCTAGAACCAGACCCCAGGTGGGTAGGGGAGGAGCCGGCAGCAGGAGGAAGGCCAGCTGGGCAGGTGGAGCCAGGCCCCCAGGGCCTGGCAGCGTGGGGATCTCGTGTTCTGGAGGCCTCCGAGGAAGATGAGGTTCCGTGAACCCACTGGAGGCCATGGAGAATGGAGACATACAACCACTCTAGGAGACTTTCAGGGAAGTGACTCCGTTTTATTTCCATGGTGAAGGCCTATAAGCAGTTGCTTGCCTAGAACGTCAGGCCATGTTTTAGCCCGTGGGGGTGAATGGCGCAGCAAGAATTCTGCAGGAACCACATCCAGGAGACATCTGGAGAGCGCCCTCTTGGCTTCTAACCACAAAGCCCAGGGAATTGTCTTAAGTCTCTTATCTAGTCCCAGCCAGGGCAAGCCAGATCTCCCTGCCTGTCCCTTATGAGGACTCAAGTGAGCCAAGCAGGCTTGAACCCAGGGCCTTTTGGGATCACAGTCCCACGAATCTCGCCCCATATGGCAGCAGGTGTGGTGGGCAGCAAGCATGTCTGGTTGGAGGGCTTAAGTGTCTGGACAGGTGGCAGGAGCCTGGTGACAGCAGTGTGGCAACGGGCAGCCAGGTTCCATGTGCCCAAATCTGTGGCAAGGCTGAGCCTGCAGATGGCAGTTAGAAGGTTCCTGCCGCAGGGCAGGAAGCCAGGCACACTGATGTCCTGGGCATGTCAGCAGGTGGCAGAGGGGGATATGCCTGGCAGGAGCCCTTGGCACACACACCTGGTATAAAGGCATCGCCTGTTCAGTATGCCCGCGGCTGTTAGGGCCAGCCTGCCAAGGAGGGCACCCCAAAGTCAGGACTGGAGCAGGGCCGCTCCGCCACAGAGACAGAGACCAGACTTGGGGCTGGTGAGCGGGGAACCTCCATCTGGGGTACTGGCCCCAAGAGCCCCATCCACCCCAGGAAGAGAAATGCTAGTGCTGGTGCATTGGGCCTCAGCCAGAGGCTGGCTGTCAGTGGATATGCTGGAAGAGGCATCTCAGCCTTTGCTAAAAAGCCCAAGCGGAACAGTTTCTGGAGAGGTGGGCAGGGTGGGGCTCTCTGCTCCTCTCCACCTTAGTAAGTATGTGTTTTGCTAAGGATTGAGGGTGGCTGCCCAACACAAGCACCGCACAGCGGGATCTAGAAAGACTGATTCTGGGCAGGAACAAGACCTTCCTTCTGGGCAGCAGGCTGGGGAAGGGGCTCCTCAGAACCTCTTAAGAGGAACCTGGGAGAAGGGGACCGGAGAGTCATTGCTCAATGGGTACAGGATCTCTGTTTGGGGTGATGAAAGCAGTGGTGATGGTTGTACAACATCATGAGTGCAATTAATGCCACCAAACTGTGCCCTTAAAAATGGCTGAAACAAGCCAGGTGTGGTGGTGCACGCCTATAATCCCAGCGGCTCAGGAGGTAGATGCAGGAGGATCACAAGTTCGAGACCAGAGGCAGTGTATATAATTTAGTGAGACCCTGTCTCAAAAAGTAAACAAAAATGGGCTGGGGGTGCAGCTCAGTGGTCCAGCACTTGCAAAGCATTCAAGCATAAGGCCCTGGGTTCAACCCCCAGTACCCCAAAAATGGCTAAAATAGCAACTTTTATTCGATATATAACCACAGTTAAAAAAAAAAAGAGAAGGAAAAAAAAAAAAAAGAAAAAAGAAAACAATTGTCAAGGTTATCAAAACCAGGGAGAGATTGAGAAACAGACGACTAAGACACAGCAACTCCTTGCAATGTGATAACTGCAACTGGACCATTTAATGTCCATTAAGAAAAAGAAACCTGGTGAAATCCAAATGCAGTCTGTGGTTAAGCTAATAATATCATTCCAGTGATCATTTCTTCCCCTTGCCAAACACGGCATGGTTATATAAGATGTTCACATTAGCAGCAGGTGGGTGAAGGATACCCGGGAACTCTGTGTTCTTTGCAACTTCTGTGCAAATCTAAGACAAAGAGCTGCCTGGACTGCCAAGGACAGCAGGGGCCGCCTTGGCATATGGGCCTCTGCTTTGTCCGGCAAAGGCTGGGTGGCCTGCAGTTGGATTCCAGCTGGCCCCAGCTCAGTGGGAGACTGGCCCATGGTGGAAGGACTGAGGCTGGAGGAGGCTCCCAGTGAAGGGTGGAGGTGGGGTGTGGGGGGGAGGGAGGTGGGGGGAGTTGGGGGCTGGGGGAGGGGAGCACCACTGATTTCTGGTAGCCAGAGCTCTTTGTGCTTTTCTGGTGCCCTCCTGGGTTTAGCAGGGCCTCTGCTGTCCAAAGGAGGCTCTGTGTCCTCTTCCTGTCTGGGAAACCTGAGGTACGCTGACAGGCCAAGGGCCTGGGTCTGGCTGTGCCTCCCATTCGGCCATATGCTAATAGACAGGATTGGCAGCCTTGCCCCAGTGCTGCCTGGTTCATCCCGGATCCCCCACCAGGCCCCCGCCTGAAGATAGCTCTGCTCAGACTATTCCCTGACCCAGGATAGCTCAGGGTGCCAAGGCAGCCCGTTCTGACTGGGGCCTTGACAGCAGCTTCCACCCTCCCCGAGCCCTCCGGCCTGGCTCCTCCTGTGCGAAACCTGCACACACCCCAGCTGCCCAGCCCTGACGAGCCCACCTCTGCCAGGGCCTTTGCTCATGTGATTGGCTCACTCCTTTTTCTTTGCTTTGCTTAACGCTACCATGTTGTTGTTGTTGTTGTTAGGTGCTGTCGAGTCGGTATCCGACTCATAGCGACCCTCATAGGGTTTTCAATGGCTGAGTGCTTTGGGATTGCCTTGGGAGTGGATTGCCAGGCCCTTCTCCCATTTTTGCGGTGCTGGGAATTGAACTCTGGACCTCAGAGACTGCAGCACAGCACTCTACCCACTGAGCTAAATCCCAGCCCCATAGTCATCCTCAATTTTCCAAGGTCTGGATCAAACTCTGTCCTCCAGGGAGCTGGCCCAGAGTTCTGAAGGACCTCACTGGAGTCCTGGACTTGTTTTCCTATTGGCCTCCCACGATGCTATCAGGGTTCCTTTCTCTTGCTGCCCAGAGCCCGGCTCAGGGACTGGTACAAAGCAGACTATTCAGGAGGGATGAAGGTTGTAGGGCTGTGGGACTCAGTCAGAAAATGCTCCCAGCCCTGGGCCCAGCCAGGCCCTGAGGGCAACAGGTGTGTCCTTCCCTTCTGGTGAGGGTCAGCTGAGTCCAAGCCTCACCCTAAACCCAGCCTGGCAAAGCCTCCAGGCTCCTGGGGCGGAGGCAGGGAGGAGCCACACCCTGGGCTGGTGGCACCGGGCGATGCACCTGCTCGCACAGACGTGACCTGGAGCAGGTCTCTGAGTGCAGGGAGGGCCGGAGGGGAGAGAGGGACTGTTCAGGGTTGGAGCTTCCCTGGGGGGTGAGCTTCAAGGACCCTGAGCACAGAGACCTGCCTGCTACCGTGGCCAGCCTGGTCTGCTCACCCTGTGTGGTGGGAGGTGGAGAGCGAGGGTGGAAGTAGACATTCCTAGTGGGCTGCGGTTGGGGAGAGCAAGGTCAGGGCCCTTGGTTCACCCTTAGCCTCGGCCCCTCCGATCCCTGGGTACCATTGTCACTGTGGCACTACTCATGTCTTCTCTCCTGACACCATGGGAACGAGCTCAGGGAAGCCAGTGTCTGAGATGTGCTTTCCCAGTGCAAAGTGGTTACGCAGCCAACACTGGCCACGGCTCTGCAGGTAGAGGTCCCTACAGTGGTTACACAAGGGAAACAAACAAGTGAATATTTAGTGAGCGCCTACTGCATGCCAGACCAGCTGTCAAATACTTGGTACATGAGTCTTTATTTATTTATTATTATTATTTATTATTATTATTATTATTTGTGGTACTGGGGGTTGAACCCAGGGCTTCACGCTTGCATGTTCTGCAAGTGCTGGACCACTGAGCTGCACCCCCAGCCCAGTTTTTTTGCTTTTTGAGAGAGGGTTTCGCTAAGTTATGCAGACTGCCTTTGGTCTCAAACTTGTGATCCTCCTGCCTCCGCCTCCCGAGCCGCTGGGATTACAGGTGTGTACCACCACACCTGGGTTTTTAAAATTTTTTTGAGACAGCATCTCCCTGGGTAGCCCAGGGGGATCCTCCTGCCTCAGCCTCTCGAGTGGTGAGACTGCCAGCCATCATGCCATCATGCTTGAAACTCGCTACCAACTGCAAGGTAAGTACGCCCACCCGCCTTCCAGATCAGCAGCTCGAGGTTGAGAGCAGTTAAGGAACGGACCCGCGCTATGCATCAGGACTAGGGTTCAAACTTGTGTGTCTTGTAATCCTCATTCTGTCTTATTTCAAGCAGGCTAGGGTAGGAGAGTGGTGAGATCACTCTAACTCCGAAGGTCAGGCTCAGTGTCCCCGCTGAGGGACATTCTGCAATTCCAGGAACAACAGGTGACTGGACAGAGGGCATACTTGCTGATGTCATTTTCTGAAAGGCGTTGGGCTATGTGTTTGAGGTCAAAGTTCTTACAGCTGAGAGAGCAGGGCTGGGCTCTGGGGGAGGTGACCTCGTAAGTCATGCTTGGAGCTGGGGAGCCAGCCCTAGGGCACTGGGTGAGGCTCCACAGAGCTCCCGTCCCTTCTATAGCTCCCACATCCCATGACGTGCCTCCATTGGTGGCTGGCTAGTCCTTGGAGAGGCTGCGTGCGTCCTGGAAGAGGGCTGGAGGGGGATACTCTTCTTGGTCCCTGCGACAACCAATCTTCCTACCTCCACCCCTTGGCAGACCCTCCTTATGCCTGTCCCTCACCCCTACTGCTCTCTGCTGGGTTCTTCCTTAGCTTTCGGCAGCTCCAGGAGCTGGACTCCTTGAATTGGGTCAGCTGGCTGTATGTTGGGCACCCTGAACTCCAGAAGGCTCCATGCTCGCCAGGTGCTCTGGGCCCCATCAAGGCGGCAAAGGGTGAGCTCAGGGCTCAGCATAGAACAGGGAGCAGCGCCGGGGCCATGCTTCATTGGTAAGGCTGGGCATAGACAACCCAGTCATGTGGGGGACGTCCTGGCTGGAGTCCAGGCAGCAAGGGACCCTCCTGCTTGCCACTGAGCAGCGTCTGTGGAAGACAGGTCTCATGTGCAGTCCAGTTTCAGGCCCATTGTGTTCCTCTGGGTACAGACTCTACTCTGAGCCCTGCTCCCCCAGGCTGGAGAGGAGGGCGAGCCTCGAGCTATCTATAGGCTGTGGGAGCTGGCCATGATTGTACAAAAGTTGCCAGTGTGTTTTCAGCAGAACACAGAGTGACTTAGAAAGCATAACCACCCCCACTGACCTCAGAAATCCCAGACAGAGTGGGTTTGCTTGATCTTAGACACAGGGGTCTGCAGGACACAGGCATGTCCACTGGAACAACTCCAGGGTCTCGTTGTGTCTTGGGCCTGAGGAAGCAGGCTAGGCCTTCCCCAAGCTGGGTGTAGCCCACAGGGTCTATGGCTAGCACAGAACATAGATCCACAGCCATGCTCTTGCAACGCAGCTTCTCCTGCTCCAGTGCCTTCTGCTTATGATAAGTGCTTCAATGTCATAGGCTCCGCTCATCATAACTCATTTTACTCCGTCTCCCCCTTGCTGGGGTGCTCTACATCCCTAACTCTTAATTCCTTGTCTTTGGCCTCAGGAAGGCGAGAGACAGAGCACCACCACCACTTGTTCATTCAGCAAAGGTTCAGAGCAAGGGCTCCCCGGGGACTGAAAGGTTGACAGTACTCAGGCCTGGGGAGCTCAAGGTGCAAAGCTAGGTGTGCAACAGCTACCGCTATGAGTGTGACAAGGGTCTGAGCAGGCTGAAAAGGACCACGTGATAGGGAAAGACAGGCTTGGCAGGCTTCCTGGAAGAAAGGACATTTGACACTTGAAGGACAGTTGAGTCGGCCATGCCTGGGGTTATCGTGAGTATTGAAAGAGAAAGGGCTGGGGGTGCGGCTCAGTGGGCGAGCACCTGCCTAGCGTGCTCGAGGCTCTCGGTTCATCCCCAGCACAGGAGGTAGGCAAGAGACTGGGGAACAGGGTGAGTGGTGTCTCTGGCAGGAGTGGCCACAGAGGTGAAGGAGTGAATTCTGTACTAGGTCAGGAAGGACTTGGTTCCTTGCAAGACAGTGAAGCCTCTGAGGCCATTCTGAAGTGACACGTGTGAAAATGCCCAGCCCCCTGTGGGATCCCCAGGTGGTGCCCAAGTCATGCCCACTAGAGTCTGAGTCTAGTGACAACCAGGCCCACAGATCTAGAAAGCCCAATTACACTGGCTTGCAGAGAACGGGCGAGGACATGGAACACCTTTTACACAGCAGAAGCTTGAAAGCCCTGCCCTAGCGCAGAGATGGACACCACGCTCTCAGCTGGTGCAGGTGAGCAGACCTGTTTGGATATGGCGGTGGAGGCGAACACCAGCCAGATCCTGGACAGCTCCCAGCATACCCTGCCAGTAGCAGAGAGGAAGTCGAGGCTGTTCCCAGGGTCACGTGTCCCAGAGTAGACACGATCCTCCTAACATCCACTCCAGCCTTCTTCCTGACAAAGATTCCTCCCTGGACCTCGCTGAGGGCAGGCCAGAGTCCATGTGTACACCAGAAGGAATGTTTTACATCCGTCACAAGGACATCTCTTTATACTTTTCTCAACCGAGGGCCCCTGCCCCATCCAAAGAAGACACCAGAGTGTCCCAGGGTGCCAGCCCCTCAATGTGCAGCTGTAGAGGATGCAGAAGGCTTTTGCTGGCTTTGAAAACAGAGCCAAGACTGCTTCAATCCACAAGTAGCTTCTGAGCAGCAAAACAGATCGAAGCTTACTTGAGTTAAATACCACCAGATCCCTTCCAGTTAGCCACGGGCCCAGGCAGGCCTTTGTCCTGGCACCCCCAGTTGCAGATGGACAGTGTAGCAGGTAGACAATGACAGCTGAGAGAAGACCTGAAGGAAGAGAATTCTGGCAGGAACAACCCAACTTTCCAAAGGCTCACAGAGTGCTGTGGCCGGGCCTGGGCTCCACAACCTGTGGCTTAGGAGTGTGAGTAGGGAATTTCACGGTGGCCATTTTGGGGAGGTGACAGGGCTCTACAGTCTCAAGGAGGGACCACTCTTGCTGAGCTTCCCAGGGAATTACTAAAGGTGCTGGGGCTCCAGCTACGCAAATGCCTCTGGGTTCGAGGTGAGAGAACATGAAGAGCTGTGGGTCCCCAGCAGAGGATCCTGGACCTAATGTGGCAGGGGAAAGGAGCAGGGCGAAGAACCTAGGACTTGAGCAAAGAGAAGCTTACAAAGCCTCTGAGGTTGGTTACAGAGGGGCAAAGATAGGAGCCTGAGTGTAACAGTGAATGGACAACATGGCGGGTCCTCGTAGTGGTGGAACTGCCCAGGGTCTCACATTCTTTAACACCAGTCTCCCCATATCCTGGTTGTGATCTGTAGATGTTCTCATTGGAGGAAACAGGGACAAGAGTATTTGGGGTCTTTCTTACAGCTACATGCGAATTGACAATTTTCTCAAAATAAAATGGTTAACAGCAAAAAGGGTTTAAAAGGTGTGATGGTTAATCTTGATTATCAGCTTGATGGGATTGAGAGCCACCTAGGAGATTAGGGAGGCACACCTCGGGGCATGTCTGTGAGGGCATTTCCAGAGACAGTTAGCTAAGGGGGAAGACCTGCCCTGAATGTGGGGCTGGGGGCCCAGATGGAATAAAAGGGAAAGAAGGAGGAAGCCTCTTACACAATTTTTGTTGTTGTTGTTGTTTTGTTTTGTTTTTGTTCTCTCTCTCTCTCTCTCTCTCTCTCTCTCCCTCCTTCTCTCTCCCTCCTTCCCTCCCTCTTTTTCTCTCTCTGCTTCCTGGCTGCCCTGAGGTAAGCAGCCTCTGCCACGTGATATTCTGTCTGGCCTCAGGCCCAAAGCAATGGATCTGGCTGACCTTGGACTGAAATCTCTGAAACCGTGAGCCAAAATAAATCTTTTCTCCTGAAGTTGTTTCGCTCAGGCATTTGTCACAGTGATGAAAAGCTGACTAGCACCAAGGGAAAACTTCTAAGCTGGGATCTGAGGAGAAGAGAGACCAGCTGGCAGGTGGGCAGTTAAGCAAAATGGAAATGGCCCATGGCTGACTAGCACCAAGGGAAAACCTCTAAGCTGGGATCTGAGGAGAAGAGAGACCAGCTAGCAGATGGGCAGTTAAGCAAAGTGGACACAGCTCATGCCTGGCGCACCCAGCAGTGCAGAGCCCCCTGATGGAGAGAGTAGGCTATAGGCTCCCAGCTGGGTGAGGTGTGTGAGCGCAGTGCCTTCAGGTCCAGCAGAGATAAGCATCCATTGGCAAGCAGTGGGGCCGAGGGGGAGCCAGAGAGAGGGGCCACTGAAGACCCTCAGTGGCCAGTTCGTGGGGGTGACAAGGGGCACTGGGAGGGGATAGCGTGTACTTCCAGCCCGTGTAGAAAACTGCTATCATCATAATCAGAATGGGAGACTTCAGCCCGCTGGGCCAGGTGGGCCCTGGGGCATCCCTGAGCCAGTAGGTATTTGCATTTCTGCAGGAAGAATTTAGATGAGACGCCACGGGGGCCTGGATGCATGCAGTGTCTCAAAGGCCCATGACAATGTGTAATGCAGGTTCAAGGCTGTGTCGCCTAAAATTGGTCAAAGGCACGTGACTTTCCCTGCCATCTTCACTTCGACCCCACCACGCACCACAGTGTAGGAGGCCTCGAGGAGACACCTGGAGACACAGTTTGTGGTGTAGACTGACAGCTCTTCTGGGGCCCTGGGAAGGTGCCTGGCGGCTCTGAGAGCAGGAAGATGATGTTGGCAGCAGAGGGGATCAGCCCAGCAGTGGCTTCATAGGGATTGGGAGCTCTGAGTAGTAGTACAGATCTGTGGTTTGCAAACACATGTTTACAAGTAGCCTTGTTGTTGTTAGGTTCTGTCGAGTCGAGTCCAACTCCTAGCGACCCTCACAGGGTTCTCAATGGCTGACTGTTTTGGGATTGCCTTGGGAGTGGATTGCCACGTCTTTCTCCCATTTTTGAAGTTCTGGGAATCGAACCCGGGACCTCAGAGACTGCAGAGCAGTGCTCTACCAACTGAGCTAAATCCCAGCCCACAAATATCCTAAACAGAACATAATAGCTGAGCCACCTTCTCATCAACTCTACTTTGCCAAATCCCCTGGTTTGCCTGTGATGCCCTCCACCTGGCCAGACCTCAGTCCCGGTCCTTGTCAGCCCCTCAGCATGTCAAACGCTCTCAACTCAGAGCAACTTCCTGTGTAGACACTGGGCAGACCGTGGGCACAGGCACGAATCAGACCCGCTGCATCTCTTGAGAGGCTTGGTGAGGTGAGAGGGCCAGGTGGGCGAGCCTCCCAGGTGGCATCTTTGCCTCTGGATCCATCAGGGACCCAGACAGGTTCAAGGTTGGGCAGGGAAGGCCGGTATGGAGGACAGTTTTCCTGCCTCTGACTCCTCGGCTGCAGGACCACCCCTTTTTGTTCATGAGGCGGGAAGATGCACAGAGTTGATCGGCCTTTTACCTGGGGCCTGCCCAACCATCCGAAGCCAGATCTACAGAATCAGCAGCAGCCTGTGTTGGGCTGGATGCTCAGATGGGAGTGGGGAAGGGCAGAGAGGAGGTGGAGGTGGGCTCCAAGGATGCCCCAAGCTAGGGAAATGGGACTTCATCTCACAAAGCTGACGTGATTCGCTGCTGGGTGGAGGCCTGGGAGCCCCTGAGGCAGGCAGCTGGGAATGCCCACAGCTGGGAGGTCATGTTCCAGAAGGAGCGAAAGAATTGAGTCCCAGAGTCTGGGGACTTAGACGGAATAGAGGCAGGACTGCAGAGGAAGGAAGGGCACGGGCATGTGGGCTGAGGTGGGTACTTTGGTAGAGCACAAGCTGGGAGAGTCCCATTTAACTACACTCACTGAGCATCTCCTGTGCTATCCTGCAGCTAAGGAGGCATCACTGGCAACAATTCACGGGTAACAGAAGCAAGGCGGGAAAGGATGATAACCACCAGGGCCTCCGAGCCAGCAGCCAGAGAACATCAGTGTCTCTACTCTCAGCCTGTACTACTTCCCAGCCTGTACTCTTCCCAGCCTGTACTCTTCCCAGGCCAAAGGAGGGTGCTGTCTAGGGAAGACATGGACAGAGGGTTAGGGCTAACCGGGGGCAGCCTTTGAGGTCAAACCAGGCAGTTCCCACCGTGGTGGTGGCTCAACACTCCACCTTTCTCATGTAACAGCAAAGATCTGCTCCTCCAGGGACTGTCCCTCTTGCTATGGGCTTTGGCTTTGCTTTTGGAGGGGTCTGAGTGACCACCTGGTCCCGGGGCATGGGTACAGCCCTGTGGTTTCACTCTGAACTCCAACATACCTTAAGATCCTTAGTTTCTTCATTGTAACAAGAGTTCTTTTTCCTTCTTCTTTCCTTCCTTCCTTTCTTCCTTTCTTTTTTCTTCTTTCTCTTCCTTCCTTCCTTCCTTTTTTCTTTCTTTCTTTCTTTTTCTTTCTTTCTTTCTTCCTTTCTTTCTTCCTTTCTTTTCCCTTTTTCTTTCTTTCTTTCTTTCTTTCTTTCTTCCTTTCTTCCTTTCTTCCTTTCTTCCTTTCTTTTTCTTTTCTTTTCTTTCTTTTTTTGACTGTGTTTCATTATCTAGCCCAGGCTAACCTGCAACTCTCAATCCTCCTGCTTCAGCCTCCCAAGTGCTGGGATTACAGGCGTGTGCCATCACACCCAGATCTAATAATATATTGCCAGTTGCTGCAAGGATTAGCGATACTGTACGCAAAGTGCTGGACATATGATCTGCACAGTAATGAGGAGCTATTAATATTATGGCAGCTGCCAGCTTCTGCCATCTCCCCCTGAGTGGTCCCGGTTTTAATCACCTCATCACCTCTGAGGGGATTGGGAGCACCTTTGCTAATGCTGCAGGATGGAGGTGCCAAGGATTTGTGACAGGTCTCCATGGCCCGGGAGATGCCCTGGACATAAGGAAATAAAGTGGCTTTTGTGAGCCTGCATCCTACACATTTTACACCGCATGAGGAGAGGAGCTGCCAATGGAGACAGCTGGTCCTGCCGCGTTGCCTCTCACAGGAGCGATTAGCTGTGTCATGAATCCATTTGTAATGAAATAGAAACGTTCTGATTTCTCTGGGAAGCCGGATTTTCTCCCAAATCCTCGCTGCTTTCATCCTTGGACATGAAACAGCGCATTCTAATCTCACAGAGAGGGGCGGCAGTTATAAGGAGCCCGTGAAATCTGATCACCAACTTGGCTCCCTGGCGGCAGCTTTGATCGCTAGGAGCGAGCAAGTCGTCCTCTGCCCGGCGCTAATAGCTCCATGCATTATTGAAGAGCTGTGTTTCCCGGGGCAGACACATCAGGAGGATATCTCAGCCACAGGCCGAGAATCGGTTGCCTCCCTTGCTCCTCATCATGGAGCGCTGGGATCTGGCAGAGCCAGTAAAAGGAAGCACCTGGCAGAGCCGTCTGTGTAGCTTGCCATACCCTGGTTGGGGGGCAGCTGACACAGAACAAGAAAAGAAGGTGAAAACAGCGCTTTCTGAGTCTCTCAATTGCTCTTCCTCTGGTCCAAATGTGGGAGGAATGAGCAGATGTCCGGAGTACGCCCAGGATGGGATGTTCGCTTGGGCACAGGATGCTTGCCCTAGCCTGAGGCCTCAGCTGGCTGCAGCCAGGCTGGAACTGACAGTGTTTCCTTAACCCTCTGAGTAGGATTCTGATACCCAAGCTTTGAGAACCCGAGGGGCAAGGAAAAGGCTGGGACTTCATTATTCCTGAGATTTTGCTGGAAACTTGAAGGGAGATGGGCAGACTTGCTTAGCCCATCCTTACTGTTTGAACTGAACAACCCAATCAAACTGTCTCTTTTTCATTCAAAAATTAGTATTTGAATATCTACCATGTGTGAGGTACTGCTTGAGGCACTGAAAATCTGATCTGAGCAAGGACAGATCATGTCTCCATCCGTCAAGATGGCCCTAAGGATCCCTGCCCCCTGGTACTCATGGACTTACATAGTTCCTCACACACCGAACAGGACTGACCTGTGGAACCAGCAGAATATCCTAGAATGTTGAAGTGAGCTGTCCAAGGTGGGGTCAATAGAGACATTATGGCTTCTGCCTGGCCCTATTATGATGCTTATTCTCTGGGGGAAGCGCACTGCCATGTTGCAAGGACGTTCAAGCTGCCCACATGGCCATCTTGGAAGGGGATCCTTAGCCCCAGTCAAGACTTTGGTTGACCACAGCCCTGACTAACATAACCATAACCTCCTGGGAGATCCTGACCTAGAATCACTCAGCTAAGCTGCCTTCAAATTCCTGACCAAAGTTTTAAGGATATTTGTTATACAATACATAGCCAATGCACTAGTCTTCCACTAATATCACAGTCTGGTGGAGAACTAGATATTGATCAAATAATCACGCCAATAGTTATAAAATTGCAACTGTCAAAACTGCTATAAATAACTCTAGTAGGAGGAACCAACCACATAGTGCACTGGGGGAAGACTTCCTGGGGGGACTGATGGTTGATCTGAGGCTAAAGGGTTGTTGTTGTTGTTGTTAGGCTCCATCTAGTCATGTTGGACTCATAGCGACCCTCCTAGGGTTTTCAATGGCTGATCGTTTTGGGATTGCCTTGGGAATGGATTCCCACGTCCTTCTCCCATGAGGCTAAAGGGTAGGGTTGGTTAAATCAGGTAAGAAGGGTATTCAGGTCAAGGAACAGCTTGAGCCAGGGCCCTGGGTGGGGTGGGAGATGGAGGCGCAGGCTCTTGGAGAGCAGGGAGGGAGAGGCACTGAGGTGGGGCTGGAACTTGAGGACTTGCTACCCAGCCTGAATGTGGTGGGAGCCACTGCAGAGTTTTATTTAATTTGTACTTGCTCTATTTATTTATTTTGAGTCAGGGTCTTGCTAGGTTACATAACCTGCTTCTGGCCTTGAAATTGTGATCCTCCTGCCTCTGCCTCCAGAGTCACTGGGATTTACAGGCATGTGCCACCATGCCCGGTGAGCCACTGCAGAGTTTTAAACAAATGTGTAACGTGCAAAAGTGTCCAAAGCTTCCTTTAGTTCTGTGGAACATGTTTTAGAGATTTGAGGGCCACTAGGGGTGGTGGCTGGAGCTGAGGGGAGAGATGGGATGTCTGGAGCCAGGAGTTATTCATGGACGCACAGAGAGATGGACAGATTGAGAGAGATGTATGAGCTTAGATGGATGGCACTTGGTGATGATGTGGCCAGGGTGGGTGGAGGGAAGAACTATTAGCATGGATGGCCTCGGGGTGGAACCAGTCTCAGAAACTTCAGAAAATGCAGTCAGTGGGCTGTGGGAAGCCTAACATGCTGTCCAGTTAGTGCCCATCTTCAACTTCTGAACAGGGTTCCATCCTATTAGAAATCATGGTCTGCTATGGACTGAATTATGCCCCCCCATTCATATCCTGAAGCCCCAATTCCTCAACGACAAAAAGGAAAACCCTCCACCAGATGGATTGACACAGTGTCTGCAACAATGGTTTTAACTATAAATAAGATCATGTGACTGGCACAGAATCGGGAAGTGTTTCAATCTGCTGTACATAGGGTTGCTATGAGTCGGACTCGACTGGACGGCACCTAACAACAACAATAATCCTCAAAGTGATGGTACCTGGAAGTGGGGGGGGGGGCTTTGGGAGGTGACTGGGTTTAGATTAAGTCATGAAGTTGAGACCCTCATGATAGAATCAGTTCTCATAAAAATAAACCAAAGAGGTTGCAGCTCACTGTCTGTCTGTCTGTCTCCCCATCTGTCTGTCTATCTCTCTCTGTATTGGGGGATATAATGAAAAGGCAGCTAGGTGAGGGCTCTACCCAGGACTTAAATTGGACAGCGCTTAGATTGTGGGACTTGGAGCCTGCAGAACTATGAGAAACCCGTTTCTGTTGTTTAACCGCCCACTCTGTAGAAGTTTATTACAGCAGCCTGGAGCACAGTGAGACATGCTCTGGGGAGGTCCCAAGACCTTCCCTCAGGAGACCTTCCCCATGAGCCACCCGGGAAGAGCCGGTGGGTTAGGTTCCTTCCAAAGGGCAGATCCATTGCAGCAAGGGCCAGAGCACAGGCCCCTGTGGGACCCTTAAAACTTTTTAGGGGGTCCATGAGGCAAAAACTATTTTCGCAACAATAGGAAGACATTGTTTGCCTATTCTACTCTTCATTCTCTCAAGTGATAAAGTAGAGTGCTCTAGCATCCATCTGGCGTGTGATATTACAGCAGATTAAAGGTGGAAATGGATCTGAAAATCCAGCTGTCTTCTATTAAGGCAGATGTTAAAGAGATTTACAAGACTGTAAACAATGCTACCCTTCACACTACTTACTTTAGTTTTAGAAAATACAGTTATTTTTCATAAAAATATATTATTTATGTTAACATATAATGGGTTTATTATCTTTGCTTTAAATAAATTAATGAATAATTTGAAATGTCCTCAGCTTTTACTTCTAATATTACAAATATTGATAGGTGTAACCCACTTAGAGGTTTTTTGTTTGTTTGCTGTAGTAGGGGGCACAATTCAGTCCATAGCAGACCATAGATTTCCGATGGGATGGGACCTCAAGCATGCTAGGCAAGCCATCTACCACCTCTAACCTATTTTTTGTCTTTTATTTTTGAGACAGGATCTAAATTGCACAGGCTGCCTTTGGCTTTAAACTTGCTATCCTCTTGTCTTTTCCTGGGATTATAGGTGTATGCCACGGGGCCCAGGAAAGATCTTAAAGGTGTTACTTTTTAAGAGTATAGAACAGGGGCCCAGAGGCCAAAGAGTTTAAGAACTGCTGCTCTGGGCTGGGGGGCTAGGATTTAGCTCAGTTGGTAGAGCGCTGCACTGCAGTCTATGAGGTCCCGAGTTCAATTCCCAGCACCGCAAAAATGGGAGAAGGGCCTGGCAATCCACTCCCAAGGCAATCCCCAAAAAAAGTCAGCCACTGAAAACCCTATGAGGGTCGCTATGAGTCGGATACTGACTCGACAGCACCTAACAACAACAACAACAACAAGCTCTGGGCTGGGTGTGGTGGCACACACCTGTAATCCCAGCGACTCAGGAGGCAGAGGCAGTCTGCATAATTTAGTGAGACCTTGTCTCAAAAAGTGAAAACAAAAAGTGGGCTAGGGGTGCAGCTCAGTGTTATAGCACTTGCAAAGCAGGCAAGAGTGAGGACCTGGGTTCAACCCGCAGTACCACCAAAAAAAAAAAAAAAAAAAAAAAGAACTGCTGCTGCTCTGGACCAAGGAGGCTCCATACCTCCCTGGGGTCTCTTCAGTCCCCTCTTCCATCATTAACAAAATGTCATGGGGTAGGTCAGCTAGGTTATAAACAGATACTTTAGGCATGAATGGTTCAGGCAGTCAGAAAGCGCTTACTTAACATCCGTGTTCATGGTGTTGGTGAAACCGTTAGCTTTGGCTGCACACAAATGGAAACATCACTCTTGTTTGCAGAAACACTAGATAGTTTGATCCTCTCTCTTCCTCATTAAAGATCCTTCAGCTGGTCCCAATCCAACTGCGTTATTAAGTCTTTATCATTAAGTCATGCCAGGTCCTCTGTGGTCTAGGCCCTATCGGCATCACCATCCCTGACTGGCCTCACCCAGCTCCTGGAAGCTCCCTGGAGTCCCGGGAGCTCTCTTGCTGTGGGCTCTCTTGTGGTGTCTACACTGCATCCCACTGCTGCCTGAAATGCCTGCTTCCTTTCCTTTTCTCTCTCATCCTGCAGGATCCAGCTTAGAATTTCTCATCTCTTCTGGGAAGGCCCTGCCAACTCGGTCACCAAGGCCACTAGAATGTAAGCCATCTGTTGTGCTCAAGGCTGCATGATCATGTTGCTGCCAGGGCTGAGGTCACGTCACGCCTGTGCAAATCAGCATGTGTTAGCTCTCCACAGGCAGTATCCTCTCTGATTGGTCTATTTCTTGTTCTGAATGCTTGCTCCCTGGTTGTTAAATACTTTTAAACTCTCCCTTTCCAAAGCCCTTGAAAGAAAGTACTCCACAAAATTTGCCAAAGGAAATCAATGAACCAAAGTTCTCTGCACTCCACAGGCACAAAGCAGGTTGCTTTTAGGACCCCTCATGGTAGAGCCACCCCTCTGGTGCTGGGAACCAGAACCCAGAACCTCATGTATATGAAACCTGTGCTCTACCACTGAGCTACGTCCCCAGCCCCTTCTTCACCACCAGCCATGCACTGGAAGCAGCCTGCCCTGCCCTGAGGGATGAGCCCCTCAGCTAAGTAACAGCTTTCTCTGAACCACACTAGGGAAAATAATCAGGGCTTGAACACTTTGGCGATGGTCTCTCTCCAAGCAGCTGGCTCTTCGCACACCTGCGCTATGACAAATGCATTCTATAGGACTTGGGTCCATCAGACATCCTTGACTCAGAAGGAGAGCTGCCGAGGCCTCAGTTGTGCCGTTGTGATCAGCCAACTCTCATTCCGGGTGAAGCCCCTAATCAGTGAATTGTATGGCACTCCAACTATTTGAAGCAATTATGCCTTTGAATCAATCTCTTTCCAAAAGTCGCCGGGAAGAGTTGTATTCTAAATCCAATCCAACCATTGCCTCCACAGTGGAACCTTCAATAAAACCCCAGTGGCTGCAGATGAAGATATTCTTTCTCATTGTTCATTAAACTTACTCTCCAGGGTCACCCCGACTCAGGGGAGAGAGTAAAAAAGCCATTTGAGGTTGGGCAGACCATCTGTAGTATAAAGAGAGTGGCCCACACACAGCAAGCCCAGATTCCTTTGCAGGCAATCAAGGTCATTGTGTTCTCCCTCCAGCTTTGCCTTGCTAGGTCTGCTCACTCCTATGGGCTGACATCAAGCCTGCCTCCTCCAGCAAGTGGGGTATGTGCTGGGTATGACAGTGCTGGGACTGGGTGCACCTATATGAATGATCACTTCCTCAGTGTGTCAAGAGATCTACAAAAGACTTACCTACCAGTTAAATAAATGTTATTGTTGTTAGGTGCCATTGGATCAGATCTGACTCATAGCGATCCGATGCATAACATAATGAAATACTACCCAATACTGTGCTATGGCCAGCACTATATCAGTGCTTCTCTGCTATACATGGGCTTTTCAAAGGCTGATTGTCTCAGGAGTAGGTTGCCAGGTCCTTCTCCCAAGCCTACAGTACCCAGTATTCCCAGGCAGTATCCCATCCAAAAACCACACCTGATTCTGTTTAGCTTCCAAGATCAGATGGGATTGGATGCTAGGGTAGTACAGCTATAGATAGTTAAATAAACAAGGAAGTTAGGTTGATCAAGGTTGAGATCAAAACTACTTAAGTTGGCACCAAATGTTGTCTGCTTGCTAGGTAATGGCTGGAGGATGGCAAGTGTATTTCAGCCACATTTATGTCATTCATTTGACAGATGTTTACTCAATGCCTGCTAATGTGCTAGGTTCTGTGAGAGTACAGACCCCAGCACCTAAAACACACACACACACACACACACACATACACACACACACACACACACACACACACACACACACACACACCACTTTTGCTTGGAACCATCAGAAAAAACAGCTTCTCAGTAATTGTCACAGCAGTAAAAATTTTCTGAGAAGAAAGGAGAGAGAAGCCTAACTCTGCCCAGCTCTATATGGACTGCTAAGTCCAGAATATAGCATTTCCCTGAGGTCTAAATTCCAGGCCCAGGAGTGAAAAGGGAGCCAGTGTCGGGCCTCTGGGGACAGCTCAAGGGACAAGTTTGTGGACTTCTCACTGGCTTCTCTCTGCCACCCCAGCTGCAGTCAGACTGCCAGGCTGCCTGCCGGCCTCAGGACAGCAGGCAGGTCCTGTTGGCAGCCAAGCCTGGCCTAGAGCCATCAACCATAGCCCACAGCAAGAAGACCTTTCGGCTCAGCTGGCTCCTCCAACAGCCGACTAGAAAACAACCAAGCAAAGCAGAGCCCCAGGTGATTGATGGGGCTGTGTGTTTCTTTCTCTTGCTCCTGTGGATTTTTCAGTCAGAAAGAAGCAGCTTATCTCTTGTTTTTAATTGATTTCAGTGCAGCTCAGCTAGGCTAGATCAAATCTCAGCTCCTCCGGGTCTGTGACAAACAATGTGAGGATCTGCCTGAATGTTAATCGAAGGGGCTGAGAGAAGCCAGAGGAGGCACAGAGACCTTGGGCAGGCTTGCCATAATGGGCCCATCCATGGACTTCAGATGTGATGTGGATGTGGGAAGAGAGGTAGTTTGACCTTTAGCCTGTGGGGTAGATTCAAAGGGATGGAAATGTGTAGTTGTAATTACTGGCTGGAGTTGTTGTTGCTAGGTGCTGCTGAGTCGAGTCCGACTCATAGCAACCCTATGTACAGTAGATCGAAACACTTGCCGATTCTGTGCCAGGAAAGCCATCTTATTTATGTTTAAGCCCATTGTTGCAGACACTGTGTCAATCCATCTGGTGGAGGGTTTTCCTCTTTTGCGTTGACCTGCCACTCTCCCAAACATGATGTCCTTCTCCAGGGATTGATCTCTCCTGACTACATGTCCGAAATATGTAAGATGCAGGCTGGCCATTCTTGCTTCCAAGGAGCACTCTGGTTGCACTTCTTCTAGGACAGATTTATTGGTTCTTTTGGCAGTCCGTGGTATATTCAATAGATGTCTCCAGCACCACACAATTCAAAAGCATCAATTCTTTTTCTGTCTCTCTTGTTCAGTGTCCAGCTTTCACAACCATACGATGCCACTGAAAATACCATGGCATGAGTCAGATGCACCTTCGTCTTCAATGTGACATCTTTGCTTTTCAATACTCTAAAGAGATCTTTTGGCACAGCTTTTCCTAGAGCAATGCGTCTTTTGATTTCTTGACTGCTGCTTCCACGGGTGTTGATTATAGAGCCAAGCAAAGCAAAATGGCTGGAGGGCCTCTCTCTATTACAAGTCTTTAGACTTTAATTAGTCAGCTCCACATTGCTGTAACAAAATGCACGAGGCAATTAACTTGCAAAGAGAAAAGGTTTATTTTGGGTCATAGTTCTGGAGGCTCTAGTTCAAGAATGGAGGCCCCCATTTTTGGGCCTCTAGGGAGGGCAGCGCATCATGACAGGTATGCTCAGGTGGAAGAAACAGCCACATCATGAGCCAGAAGCTGAAGGAGACAAGACTGGTGCCCCACAATCCTCTTCATGGGCATGCCCCAGAAATCTAAGGACCTTGCATAGGCCCCACTCCTCAAAGGCTCCACCACTTCCCAATAGTGCCACCCTGGGTACCAATCCTTTAACACACGGGCCTTTGAGGGAACTCACTAGACCATGGCAGGACACCTTCCTCATGTCCTTTCCCCATCCTCCTGTCAACCCCCTCACCAGGGCTTCCACCTCCTCTGCAAAGCCGTCTGGTGCCTCTGCTGTTCTCTCGCATCATCAGCACCTTCTGCCAGCCAGGGTGCTTTTCCCACGTCCTGTCTCACCTCCCCTCACCCTCTCTGTCCTCAAGCCAAACTGGTCAAACTTGCACCGGTGGCCAAACTATTCTGGTCCTCAGCCCTCTGCTCTGAAATGGAGATAATGGTATCAACTACCGGCACTATTTGGAAGAGTGAGAAATAATGGAGCAGGGGAAGTATCCAGTGCTGTGTGTAGACGGTGAACACTCTGGCTCCTTTTCCACCCAACCTCCCCTCCATGAGTTGATTAGATCAAGAGATGTGAGCCCATTAACTGGAAATTGGAGCCCAATATGGCGTTCCTTGGGGATGGCCAGGTCCCTGTTCTAGCCTCCTGATAAGATAGTAAATTACAATTGCCCCCTTTGTGTTTTTGGCCAGAAAAGGACAACAGAAGAGTGATGCCTCAGAGAAGTAGTTTCCAAGCTTAGCTCCTATTGAGGAGCACCCCCCAGTGGATTTATAAAGCCAGAGCCAGGGGCTTATGCCCCAGGGTGTGACTCAATTGGTCTAGGGTGGGCCAGGCATGAGTAGGGATTAGAATATTGTAAAAGTTGGTGGTTTTCAAGGTGGATGGGGAAGAATGTTTATCCCACAAAGCAGAGGCCCTTTATGGGCCCTACCTATCATACCTTCAGTGGTCCTCTATGGAACCCATCCTGTGGTCACCAAAGTCATGCCAGTTCAAATCCAGTGCATCTAAACTCAGCAGAGTGTCCTGTGGTCCCAATAAACCCAGCTGGCAGGTGGATGAGTGGAGGAAGCACATCTGTCTCTCCATATTTCTTAGCTTTGTCTCCTTCCTGTCTTTCAATGAGAAGAGTTGGTTCAGTCTCGTATTAATTACGTGCTCACTGATTTCTCATATAGGCTCATACCTTTCAATGGTTGCTTCCCCAATGTGGTGGTGGTGGTGGTGGTGGTGTTAGGTACAATCTAGTCAGTGTCCAACTCATAGCAATCCTATGTACAACAGGCGAAACACTATTGGTAGTGCTTCTCTGCTACTCATAGAGTTTTCAATGGCTGATTGTTTTTTGGGAGTGGGTTGCTGGGTCCTTCTCCCAAGCCTATAGCACCTGGTGTTCTCATCCAAGTACTAACCAGGCCTGATCCTGCTTAGCTTCCAAGATCTGACGGGATCAGATGCCACAGTGGTGCGGCTGCAGGCCCCAATGTGTACAAACTCTGAAATACCTTTCCCCCCCAGATACCACAGCCCCTAATTCTTGTGTACACATACAAATGCGGTCAAAGCCAGAGGCACTGAAGCACACCTATGTACAAATATACTGTTGAAGAAATGTGAATGGTCTGTGATTTTGCACCATGTACAAGATACTGAATTAGCCTGCCTTGGTTTTGAATGCTGGCAAAGGACATGAAATTCCTGGCTCAGAGACAAACGACAGTTTAGCATGCACAGGTGTAACAGTAGCTAGGGCATCCACACTTTGGTGCCAGGTCCCTGAGCTCTAATTCCCACGGGTGATGTGAAGAGGGTTTGATGACACCTTAGTTACAGGACAGAGGAGAAACTCTGAGCTTAGGCCACCCGAGTCTACAATAAGCAGGAAGTATGCTTACCATTTGCTCAGGAAGGAGACACAAATTTTATCTACCAAGGCTGTTCATTCGATGACATCCTTGACACGACCATCCAGAAGAAAGTATATTTTGCTAGATGTGCAGAAAGATAAGAGACCCGTGAAGCATTCTATGCTAACATTCAGGTTCATAGTCACACATTGAAACTGTCTGACACCCCCCATGCCCACTCATGTATCATACATGAACATACCTCAGCCCACCCAGAAATACATGGACATTTGTTGGGATTCCCAGGGGGATAGAGAGTACCACAAACATGGCCAGTCCCAGGAGCTCATCTAGCCCACTTGGAATCTTATGGGGCAAGATAGCAACAGGTCACATTTGCCATACATCCAGGTATCTCATTCTTTCCTGCTTTCATCAGTGGGCCAAGATGGCACCCACGGTATGGCAGCATCTAACGCCTTCCCGGTGCCCGATTGGTCATTTCTGATCCAACCCCGTTCCCCTGATTGGCTGGCTATCAGGCCATATAAACTCTGGAGCTCAGAGTTCAGCAGCCATTCTGAACACCAAGAAAAGCTCACTGGGTCCTTGTGGTTCTTTAGGAGCCCAAGGCCCATTTACTCGTCTGCCTAACCTAGCCTTCAGCCTTCCTCCAAACTGCCTTCATTATACTTCAAACCGCTTGCCATCTCTGTCTGACCCCAACCTCTACAATGCTGGATATCCTACACGGACTGACAGCTTCGCGAGGCAAGACTCCAGGGGTCAAGCTCAGGACCACGGAAGTGGTGAAGCCTGCAAACTGGAAGAGCAAAGATACCCGGGAGGCTCTGCCCCAGCAGCAGAGACAGCAGCTGAGCGCTTCCCTGTCCCAACTCCCCTTTCCCCTCTCCCTAACCCTCCATTCCTTTCCCCTCCTTTGTGAATAAACCTGTCCTCTCCTGTGCCTGATGCTCTGTTCTCTGGCCAGAGCCTTGCCACCGGGTGCAGTGTCAGGGCACCGACCTCTTGCTTCCACCCACAATGTAGAGAGAGAGAAACCCTAGGAAGAACGTGACAGATATTCACGTGTCATCCTCTTATAAACAAACACAAAGCTTAGGAAGCGCTTGGGTGAGTGCGGTGGTGCCTTGTCTTCCCTCTGTGAATGGATTATACCTACCTTCAGTCTCGGCCTCCATCCATGCTACACGTTATCTTCCAGTACCCTTTGAGAACAGAGATCTCCTCTACCTACAACCCACTGCTCTCAAGACAAAGCTCCAACTTTCTGGCCTGGCCCTGGCCCTGGCCCCTCTCTGGCATCTTTTCCTTCTTCTTGCAGCCCGTCGCCCTCTTCTTCAGCCTATGGAAACCTTGCTCTGTGATTTCTGGCATATCCCCATACCCCTTCCTCACACACCTCTCCTGCTTCAGCCTGAAATATACTGGGAACCAGTCGCAGGCCTGTGGGGCTAACTGTCCTCTATGCCCCGTTCCCTCTGCAGTTTTTGTATACACAGTCCATTGTTCCTTGGAGCTGTGATATAATAGTCACCCAGGGTTTTCTGGCCTGTCTCCCCATCCCAGGCTGGCCGCTGCTCAGAATCGAGCCTTTGTTTGACTTGTTTTGCACCTCTCTTCAGTGAGCCTGGGGCTGGGCAGGGGCCAAGGCTTAAGATTCCAGAACATGGCTGTTGTCAGACCAGTTACAGGACTGTGGGTGAGACTCGCTGCCTAATTTGTGGGGCCCAGTACCAAATGAAATCGTCGAGTCCCTTGTTCAGAAATTAAGAATTACAAGGCAGTGGTAACAGAGCATTAAACCAAGCATGTGGCCTCTCTAAGTGGGAGCCCCTCGTAATTGCACGAGGGACACACTCAGGAAGACGGCCCCGACTACAGGAGCAGCCATGTGGCAGGTGGACACGTCTGCACCTGCACATGTCCTGCAGACCCTGCAAAGGCAAAAGCCCAGAGAGAGAAGCCACCAGCCCCACAGAGCCTTTGGGAAACCTTGGGCTTCCATAGGATGAGCTTCCTCGCCTAAATCTGACTCCCTGGAAGCTAAGGTCTTATCACTGGCTGCCTGAAATTTTATAAGGCTATTTCAGGTCTCCAGCAGGGTCATTTTCTGCATTGTCTTGGTTTTCTCTTTCTGGAACTCTGGATGATGAGGACCAGCCCCCTGGCCTGGCCCTCTTTAAAGGATCGCTGCTGCTGATTGTTGCTGGGCCCCTTTGAGGCTGCCATTTCCCTGCTCCACTTTAGCTATCAATTCCCTGGGAAGTCCTCCCCTTATCCACAGGGAAGCAAGACCCCCAGTGGATGCCTGGAGCCATGGATAGAACTGGACCCTATATAGACTGTTTACCCTCTGTATAAATACCTATGTTGTTGTTTGTTGTTGTGTTGTTATTGGGTGCCTTCAAGTCAAGTCCGACTCATAGTGACCCTATGTATAGCAGAAAGAAACACTCCCCAGCTCTGTGCCATGTGCATGATCTTTCTTTATGTTTGAGTCCATTGTTGCAACCCTTGTGTCTCTTCCTATTTTGAGTCGTGCCACATCAGCAAAAGGAGGTCCCAGGGGCTTTACTCCATTCCTATCATTAAGGTCAACTCTACTTTGAGGAGGCAACTCTTCCTCAGTTGTTTCTTGAATGCTTTCCAGCCTGGGGTCTCATTTTCTGGCAATATATTTGACAGTGCTTCTCTGCTATTCATAGGGTTTTCAATGGCTAATTGTTTGGGGGGGTGGGCTGCCAGGTCCTTCTCCCTAGTCTGTCTTAGTCTGGAAGCTCAGCTGAAACCTGTCCACCATGGGTGGCCCTGCTGGAATCTGAGAAACCAGTGGCATAGCTTTCAGCATCACAGCAACACAGAAGCCCCCACAGCACAACAAGCTGACAGACACGTGGGGGCTACATGCTTATGGCAAAGTTTAAGTTAGAAATTAGGCACAGTAGATCTTTTTAGAGTATTGAAAAGCAAAGATGTCACATTGAAGATGAAGGTGCGTCTGACTCATGCCATGGTATTTTCAGTGGCATCATATGGTTGTGAAAGCTGGACACTGAACAAGAGAGACAGAAAAAGAATTGATGCTTTTGAATTGTGGTGCTGGAGACGTCTATTGAATATACCATGGACTGCCAAAAGAACCAACAAATCTGTCCTAGAGGAAGTACAACCAGAGTGCTCCTTGGAAGCAAGAATAGCCAAACTGCGTCTTACATATTTCGGACATGTAGTCAGGAGAGATCAAT
>VMDO01000074.1:458094-487869 GCA_007922755.1 Pedetes capensis | reverse complement strand
TCAGATCTCGGAAGCTAAGCAGGGTCAGGCCTGGTTAGTACCTGGATGGGAGACTGCCTGGGAACACCAGAAGCTGTAGGCTTGGGAGAAGGACCTGGCAACCCCCTCCCAAAAATCAATCTGCCATTGAAAACCCTATGAACAGCAGAGAAGCACTGACAATAGTGTTTCCCCTGTTGTACAGAGGGTCACTATGAGTTGGATACTGACTCGAGGGCACCTAACAACAACAACATCATAAATAGGTTTTTTGATAGATAAAAAGTTTTCCTGTCATCTCAGCATATCTACAATCTAATGGTTTTATCATTGGAATCTCAATTCCTTAAAATTCTGTTGTGTCCCCCCCACTCCAGTATTTTCCAGTCTATTTATAATCATAAAACAGTGTTTATAATCTAAACCTGCTTTCAGGAAGGTCACTGATCCACAATTTCCCAGGGAGATAATGGTAATCCAAGCTGTGGCACTGGCTGGTTGTGATCTATTGAATTACAAAGGTTTTGGACAAACAATAGATATGTGGCTCCTTTGAAAATTATTTAGCCAGCTGGTTCTGGTGAAGCACTTACTGTGGAGCCACCAAGGAAGCCCCTATGGGGAGATGCTAAAATTTTATGAAACATACTTTTTATTCTCAGAGAACGTAATCTATATAACTGGGAAAATGAGACTACTAATTATGAAACAGCAGCAGTAGTCCAAACAATGTGTAGTGCAATGTTAAACTGGGGGAAATTGGGCTCTGTACTGTAGCAGTTCATAGGAGAGGTGTCTATGCTGATGAAATTTATAAGCAGAGGAGATTGAGTTTAGGCCAAGCTCTTTGAATAGCTAAAAGGAGAAAAGCATCCCCAAAACACATGAATGTAGGCATAGATGTAAGAATAAGGATGGAATGTTTCCTAAATAAAAGGTAGGATTGTGCCATGCACTTGGATCACCACTAATCCAGGGATCATCTGTTTGTGGGTAGCACAGAAACAGTGAGCAAATATCACAGCTAAGCATCAAGCCCGGAGGGCAAATGCAGGTTCAACAGCAACTATTCCTGAGAGGTAAGAGTTCACACCAGAGCAGAAGTGGAGAGTGGGCTGGTAGGGAACCACCAGAAACACACGGGCTAGGGAATTTGAGAAGACAGGGTGTGGGTTAGGTTCTGTGTAGTCTGGCCAACACAAGACATTTTAAAAACCAGTTGAAAGAAAGCTGACCTTTCAGGCAATCCTTGGTCTGTCTTTAACCTGTTGTAAGACAAGCCTAACTCAAGCAAATGGTCTCCCTAGAGAAGTGATGTAATAAGGAGTCCAATCCGTAGGAGAAACCATATTGCATGAAAGCCCATTGAGGATTTCAGATTCCCTGTGACTGGGAGTTGCTGAAGGTGATTGAATAGGAAAAGTTAAATTCTGAAGGCTATAGTAGGAGAGTGGACTTGGTAGAGATTGTCAGTCTGGAGAAGAACCCCCCAGTGAAGCAGGGCAAACAGAGGCCCAAGTAATGAACAGGGTGACTTGAAGGAGACCAGCTGAGTGTAGGACATGGAAGCAGATGTTATGGACATTTCTAGTTTGCGTGTCTGGCAAAATAGGAGAACATCGAAAGAAGCCGGAAAGCTGGAGAGGAGATAGGGTTTGGGCATTTTGAGTACACTGAGTTTGAGGCAGTGGTGAGATATTCTGGTGACAGAGTTTAGGTAGTATTTGAAATAAGAGGCTAGAGCTTCAAGCTAGTGAGAAGTATAATCATCCTTACCATGGAGGTTGAAACCATGAAAATTGTTAGGTGCCAAGGAGAAGAGAGAGATGAAGCAAAAATGCTCAGGGAGGAGAAACAAAACAAAACAAAAACCTATGTTTTTCTAAATAGAGTCAGATCTGAAAGTATGTTCTCCATACCCATTTTTCATAAAAAATCTATATTCAAGCTGTTGGGAGACACTGTGTTACTTAGAAGCATCTTAGAAATAAATTATGATTAGTGGATATCTGGCTTTGAGAATTCCCACTGTAACTTTGGTTAACTCAATCATCCCCGAATTTATTTTGACTTAAAAAAAATACTTCAGCAAGTTGCTAATTCCTATATCCTGTTTCCTTTGCTCCAGTTCACCATGGACTCTGTTTAAGCAGATCTCTTAGGAAAAGACCTTTGTGCTAATATCTCATTCTGATTCACGGTACAGCCAGGTTGCATGTCATTTATGACTTCAGAGAATAAATCTGGAATGTGAGGGTTAGACTACTAGTTAGAAGAATAACTTTACCCTATACCTTTTTTTTTGGGGTGGGGGGTACTGGAGGTTGAACCCAGGGACTCGTGCCTGCATGCTCTGCAAGTGCTGGACCACTGAACTGTGCACCCAGTCCATTTTTTTTACTTTTTGATATAGGGTCTCACTAAGTTACTCAGACTGCCTCTGGTCTCAAACTTGCGATCCTCCTGCCGCCACCTCCTGAGCTGCTGGAAGCGCCCGGCAGCCCCTATACCTTTAAAGAGAAGATCTATCATGTCATGTGAGTCCAGGTTTCTCAGGGAATCTAAGGTATGTAAGATCCAGGTGTGGTTGTTGTTGTTGTTAGCTGCCATCGAGCCAGTATCTGACTCACAGAGACCCTGCGTCCACCAGGTGGAACACATTGTCATTGCTTCTCTGCTGTTCATAGGGTTTTCAATGGCGGATTGATTTTTGGGAGTGGGTTGCCAGGTCCTTCTCCCAAGTCTGCAGCAGCTGGTGTTCCCAGGTGGTCTCCCATCCAAGTACTAACCTGCTTAGCTTCCAAGATACCGTGATGGATGCCACAGGGCTAAGGCTGCAGGCCCAGGTGTGGTACACATCTGTAATCCCAGCACTTTGGAGGTTGGGGCAGGAGGATCATGAGTTCACATCCAACCCAGGCTACATAGGGAGACCCTGTCTCAAAAAACAAAACAAAGCAAAACAAAACAAACAGGAGTACCTCTATGGAAAATGACGTTTGTCAGAGCACTAAAAGCGACAAAAATGCAGTTCACACTAATTTAAGCAACAAAAGGGAGTTTATTAGCTCACAGAAACAAGAAGTCCCAGGGCCTACGAAGCAGCTCAAACCAAGGGCTCAACAAATGTCAGGAGAGCCACTCTCTCTCCTTGTCTGGCTCTGCCTTTTCTCTTGGGTGGCTTCCATCTTACATAATCATTCTCCATCAAGTGACAAGTAGCCCTGGGCAATACATGCTTATCATAGCTGGAGAAGGGTCATGTCTCTTCCTGTAATTTCAGGAGACCCACAGGAATGTTACATTAGGCTGGTGAGGTGACATGCCCATTCTGGAGTCACTGTGGCCAAATAGATGGAATATTCTAATTAGTCAGCCCTAGGCCATGTCTCTGCTCCTAGAGTTTGAGATGAGAGAGAATTGTGTTAGTCCCACCAGAAACATGGTTAGGAAATAGGGATGAAAAGGAATATTCGAAAAGAAGTAATGAATCAGTAAAACATCTGACTGTGTGACTGCTTTTTTTTGTTTGTTTATAATGGTTTGATTGTTAGAGCTAACCCCTTCCAAGGGACAGCTGATGATCTTTCTTCTACATTAGGGTTATTTGGAGTCTAAGATTATTATTAGGTTTATTTTGCTTTGCAGTCAACACAACATTCATGAAAAATTAACCTTACCATATGCAATGTGGTAATAAGGCCAATGGTGATTTTGTCGTTGTTGTTGTTGTTGTTAGGTGCTATCAAGTTGTTTCCAACTCATAGAGACCCTCGTAGGGTTTTCGATGGCTGATTATTTCAGGATTGTCTCTGGAGTGGATTGCCTGTCCTTCTCCCATTTTTGTGGTGCTAGGAATCAAACCCGGGACCTCCAAGACTACAGAGAAGCACTCTACTAACTGAACTAAATCCCAGCCCAATGGTGATTTAGCATCCATTAATTTTATTTTCCATTGAATTTCTAAAATTGAATTAAAGAAATATATGCATGGTTTCCTAAGTTCATGCTGGGCAGAAATAAATACACTAGTTCTGTCTTTTTATGACACTTTCCAGTTGCCAGGGTTCTGGAGGAAATTTGATAGTCTTTCTTAAAATGCTTTGAATGGCATTGGGGTTTAGCAGGAATAACCCCCATAAAAAGTAGAGCTTAGTAATACTGAATAATTTTCTTTTCTTTTTTCCTTTACATATTAGAAGTGAATGATCAGGCTATTAAACTCCTCACATTTCACATTGCTGGCGTGGGTTGAGTAATCCTTTCCATGAAGAACATCTACGGAGGCCTAGTAGGAAAATCTGAGTCTTCAATTTTGTGCTAGCCAAAGGGAAAATGCTACATTTGATTGGGGGGCCATCATTATCTCAACCAGCCAGCCTTAATATTGATATAGATGTCATTGCCAAAAAGAAAAACATGACATGACATCAAAAACAGATGTGTTCTAGTCTGGTTGGGGTTAGTCCATAGAACTCTCAACAGTATATAAACACTATTCACAGCAATCAATAGTAGCCATTATTGTAACTGTGGCTCTCTCAATCCTAAAATGCAGTATTTTCCCTCCTTTACAGCCCATAATTACTTAGATGTTTAACAACCAGCTTCACATCTCTCTTGTGTGGGAATAAGCCTCAGACTGATCTCAAGGTAAAACAGGAGCCAGTTTCACAGTTCCGAATATAGCTCCTTCCCACACAGGCTCAGCTCAAGGATGGATGGATGAATTGCTGTTGTTGTTAGGTGCCATTGAGTTGTCCAACTCATAGTGACCCCCATAGGGTTTTCAATGGCTGATTGTTTTGAGATTGCTTCAGGAGTGGATTGCCATTTCCTTCTCCCATATTCGTGGTGCTAGGAATCTAATCCAGAGCCTCAGAGGCACAGAGTGACGTTCTACCAACAGAGCTAAAACCCAGCCCCTCATGGATGAATATTTTTACTTATATATATGACTTTTCTAAAGTTGCAGTAGAATTTCCTTTATAAAATAGTTCTTGATTCTTTACCCTCTGAATTTGTCACTGTTATCTTTTAATCTTTGGTGACTTTGAAGGGAACATGTGTTCACCAACAGCACCTGCTGATAAAAAAAATAGGAAAAAAAGAACATTCCATCATCAGAACCTTAAATAAAAACTCTTTTATAATTTCTACCTTTTGATATTCATAAATAATTTAGCATTTTATTCCCCACAAAACCTAATTACATTTTTGAAAGCTTTTGTATTTATCTTTCTATATTTGCATGTGTATATGTGTGTGTATAATGTGTATGTATGTATATAGGTTTTGTTTGTTTGTTTGTTTGTTTTTTGTGGTACTGGGGGTTGAACCCAGGGCCTCACGCTTGCATGCTGTGCAAGTGCTGAACCACTGAGCTGCACACTCAGCCCATTTTTTTTAACTTTTCAAGACAGGGTCTCACTAAGTTTCGCAGACTGCCTCTGGTCTCGAACTTGAGATCCTCCTGCCTCCACCTCCTGCCGCTAGGATTACAGGCATGCGCCGGCTCTGTATATAGTTTTTTAATGAATTACTTGAAACTAAACTGTAGATATGATGCCATATTACTTCTAAACACTTCAGCATTTCCTCAAAACAGGAGCACTCTCCTACATAACCGTCAATATAGACCTCAAAATGAAGAATTTAACATTGATACAGAATTTATGTCTAATCTATAGAACTTATTCAAATAAGTTGTTGTTGTCCCAACAACAAAAGGAAGAAATTGAGGATCATGTGTTACATTTATGTAGTATGTCTCTTCTGTGTCTTTCAATCTAAACAGTTACTCATTTTTCCTTGGCTTTCATGACCTTGACACTTTTGAAGATTATAATCCAGTTGTTTTGTAAAACATCCTTCAGTTTGGGTTCATCTGATGTTTTCTCATTTTAGAACCAGTGTATACATCTTTGGTAGGAATATTGCAGAAATACTGTACTCTTCTCAATATGTGCTCACATTGACATGATGACAATTTGTTCAATTACTGGTGATGTTACCTTTAAACACTTGAGTAGATATTTTCTTTCCAGTGTATTTATCTACTGTGAAGTTACCATTATTTCCCTTTATACTTAAGATGTGTTTTGTGGGCATATATTTTAAGTCTATGTAAATACCTGTTTCATCAGATGTCCATCCGTTACTTTTATTATTCACCAATGATTCTTGCTTGAATTATTACTACTATGATTGTTGCCAAATGGTGACTTTTTTGAATCACCATTCCTTTATATACATATTGTTGGCATTCTAAGGTTAGGAAGTACTCTCCCTTCTCCCTTTGTTTTTATGACCTCATAGACTTTAATCGTATTTAATAGGTTATGATATATTGCTGCTCTTATTTGTTTCAATGCTGATATTATTCCTGCCTATTGACTTAGGTCAACCTGTTAATACAAAAGAACTATTCTAACTTACTTCCATTTAACTAACTCACTGAATCAATCTACCCTCTTGAATGGACGTGCAGAGTCCCCAAACATATGCACCTCATCAGCTTCTCTCTCTGATGCTCTCACATTTGCATTCCCAGTGATCCCAATGTGCATTTGATAGGAGACATTTTGGAGAGCCTCCAGGTTAACTATGTCCTGACAGGACTCTTACTCCTATACACACTAGTGGTATTCAGACAGTACTAGAATATTCTGTCATTCATAATCATATATATTTGAGGAAAATGTACAAAGATTTAAGATAATATAGCCACCACATATGTTGAATATTTTATATTATGAAAAAAGTGTAAGAAAAGCATCCATGGTAATCTAGCAGTCTCATTAAAGATTTAGTCAGAAATTGACAATACTTTTTTTTCTGGTCATTGACTAGATTCCAAAATAATGTAAATGATTTTTGGTTATTATATTATTTGACATTTATCTATCTTGCTGTATTTAAGCATTAACTTTAAATTGCTCCAGATTTTTCTTTCCATTTGACTGGAATTATTATTTCTGTTGACCACAGGAGGGTGTCAGTGAGCTTAGAACAAGAATAGTTCAGATAAATAGATATTAGAACTTTACCAACCACTGACAAATTCTTGTCATTTCACCATATTTAGCATTATTGTATAATTAAAAAACATCGTCAATAGAACAGTGAAAAGTCTCGAGTCAATGTTGTTTTCCTTGGAAGACTTTTTGACCCTCAAATGAAAGAATTTTATGAAAAGAGTTCAGAACTTCTAGTGATGTAACATGGTACAGAGAGATTTCCTCAGGCCAAGGATTGAGGCAGCCAGATAACTTTTCCTGGTTCCACCACTAATGTGTGGCTTTGAGCGGTCACTTTACCTCTCTGGGCCCTAACTTTTTTTCTATAAAATTAGGTAGACATTTTATCTTGTCTTTTTATTTCTAGTTTTTATTTTTATTTTATTTATTTATTTATTTATTTATTTATTTATTTATTTATTTATTTATTTGAGGCAGGGTCTCACTATATAGTACAGAGTGGCCTGGAACTTGCTATGTAGAGTAATCTGGCCTTGAACTCTAGATCCCCTGTCTCAGCCTCAAAGTGCTGGGATGACAGGTGAGTACCACCGTGAATGGCTCAAATCAGGTAGACTATAAACTGATAGTTCAGGCCCATCCACAGAAGGAAGGCAATAATGAAAACAAGGCCAAAAGTTTAAAAATACATATTAAAGAACTTCTCTATACTAGTGATCTGTTTCTTCTTTTGACTGCTTAATGTATGCTAGCTACTTCTGATACAAGCTTTCATTACAGCCACCGCTTCAGGTATATGTATTATTGTTCCCATTCTAAGGTTAGAATTTAGTAATTTTCCCATGGTCACTCTGCTAACAAAGAATAAAGCTGAGATTTCAGCCTAGGTCTCTCTAATGCAGAAGCCCATTCCTCTTAACCATGTGGTTTTACATAGAGCCAGAAGTTGTTGTTGTTGTTTGGTGTTGTCAAGTTGTGTGCAACTAATAGCAATCCTCATAGGGTTTTCGATAGCTGATTTTTTCAGGATTGCCACATCCTTCTCCCATTTTCATGTTGCTGGAAATTAAACCTAGGACCTCAGAGAGTGCAGAGCAATACTCGACCAACTGAACTAAATCCCAGCTCCGCAGAGGGTCAGAAGACTAGCTTTAATAGAGGTTTTACCCTTAGAAAGGAACACCGATTATTTCCTGACCAGTGGAGTTTACACCAAATGCTTACTGGTTTCTGCGAATGAGGATGGAGGACATAGGCCAGGAGTGTCTGAGGTACACAGGAAGTTGTGCTCCACCTAGGAGGAAGGACTACTTAGCTATTGCCCTGTGGAAGCAAGGATCCAGTTCCATTTTGGCCTTTCCTTTTCTTTTTTCTTTCTTTCTTTTTTTTTTTTTTTCCTGTAGTATGAGGCTAGACCCAGTAATTGGACAGACTTTGCAAGTGCTCTACTGCTGATCTGCACTCTCAACCCCTTTTCTATTTTTTATCTTGAGACAGGATCTCCCTAAATTTCACAGGCTGCCTCTGGCCTCAAACTTGGGATCCTTCTGCCTCTACCTCCCAATTCACTGAGACTATAGGGATGAGCCACCATACCTGGCTTATCCTTTCATCTTCAGAAGACCAAAACATAGATTTTCTTTTTTTACTGTTATTGTTGTTCTTAGGTGCCATCGAATCTAGTCTGACTCATACCGACCCTATGTACAGCAGAATGAAACACTCCCTGATTCTGTGCCAGGCACATGATCTTATTTATGTGTAAGCTCGTTGTTGCAGACACTGTGTCAATCCATCTGATGGAAGGTTTTCCTTTTTTTCATTGACCTGCCACTCTCCCAAACATGATGTCTTTCTCCAGGGATTTCCTTCCTGACTACATGTCCAAAATATATAAGATGCAGTCTAGCCATCCATGCTTCCAAAGAGCACTCTGGTTACACTTCTAGGACAGATCTGTTGGTTCATGAGGCAGTCTATGGTATATTTAATAATCGTCTCTAGCACCATAATTCAAAAGCTTCAGTTCTTCTCCTGTCACCCTTGTTCAATGTCCAGCTTTCACAACCATGTGATGTGAATGAAAATGCCATGGCTTGAGTCAGGTGCACCTTTGTCTTCAACGTGACATCTTTACTTTTCAATACTCTAAAGAGATCTTTTGCCACAGCTTTTCCCAAAGCAATATGTCTATTGGTTTCTTGACTGCTTCTTCCACAGTTGTTGATTGTAGAACCAAGTAAAGCAAAATCATGGAAAACCTCAATCTTTTCTCCATTTATTGTGAAGTTGCGTGCTGACCCAGTTGTAAGAATTTTTGTTTTGTTGATGTTTAGTCATAACCCATATTGAAGGCTATGATCTTTGATCTTCATCAGTAAATATTTTAAATCCTCTTCACTTTCAGCAAGTAGACTTGTGTCATCTGCATAATGCAGGTTGTTAATAAGTCTTCCTCCAATCCTGATGCCACGTTCTTCCTCATAAAGTCAGCTTCTCAGATTATTCGCCCAGCATTTAAACTGAAGAGATATGGTGGAAATATACAGCCCCGATGCACACCTTTCTCAACTTTAAACCAGGCAGTCTTGTTCTATTCGAACAACTACCTCCTGGTTCATATACAGATTCCTCATGAGTACAATTAGGTGCTCTAATATTCCCATTCTTTGAAATGTTATCTATAGTTTGTTATGATCCACACAGTCAAATGCCTTTGCATAGTGAATAAAACATAGATAGACATCTTTCTGATATTCTCTGCTTTCGGCTAATATCCACCTGACATCAGCAATGATGTTCCTGGTTCCCCACCCTCTTCTGAATCCAGCTTGATTTTCTGGTGTTCCCTATTTATATACTGCTGTATATAAATTTTTGAATGATCTTTAGTAAAATTTTGCTTGCATGTAATATAAATGATATTGTTTGATAGTTTCCATATTCGGTTGGATTCCCTTTTTTGGGAATAGGCACAAATATGGATCTGTTCCAGTCAGTTGGCCCAGTAGCTGTTTTCCAAATCTCTTGGCATAAACATGTTAGCACCTCCAGAGCTACATCTGTTTTTTGAAACATCTCTATTGGTATTCCATCAATTCCTGGAGCCTTGTGTTTCACCAGTTCCTTCAAGGCAGCTTCCACTTCATCCTTCAATACCATTGGTTCCTCTTCATATGCAACCTCTTGAAATGGTTGGTCATCTACCAATTCTTTTTTGTATAGTGACTCTGTGTATTCCTTCCATCTTCTTTTGATGTTTCCTGCATTGTTTAATATTTTCCCTGTAGAATCTTTCAGTATTGCCACCTGAGGCTTGAATTTTTTCTTTACTTCCTTAAGCTCAAGAAACACAGAGCATGTTCTTCCCTGTTGGTTTTCTGTCTCCAGGTCTTTGCACATGTCATTATAATATTTGTTTTTGTCTCCTTGAGCTGCCTTTTGAAATCTTGTTTAGTTCCTTAACTTCATCATGTCTTCCTTTTACTTTAGCTGCTTGATGTTCAAGGGCAAGTTTCAGAGTCGCTTTTGACATAAATTTGATCTTTTTTTTTCCTGTCTTTTTAATAACCTTTTGCTTTCTTTATGAATGATATCTTTGATGTCATACCACAATGCGTCTGGTTTTCTATCATTTGTGTCTAATGCATTAAACTTGTTCTTGAGGTGGTCTCTGAACCCAGGTGGGATATACTCAAGGTCATATATTGGCTCTTGCACACTTGTTCTAGTTTTCTTCATTTTCAGTTTGGACTTGCATATGAGAAGTTGATGGTCTGATCCACAGTCAGCACCTGGTCTTGTTCTGACATTTGATAGGGAGCTTTTCCATTGTTTCTTTCCACAAATGTAGTCAGTTTGGTTCCTGTATGTACCATCTGGTGAAGTCCATGTGTATAGTCATTGTTTATGTTGGTAAAAAAATGTATTTGCTATGAAAAGGTCATTGTTCTAACAAAATTCTATCATGTCATCTCCAGCATCATTTCCGTCACCAAGACTGTATTTTCCAACTATTGGGCATTCTCCGTTGTTTCCAACTTTTGCATTCCAGTCACCAGTAATTGTCCTGATTGCATGTTTCATATATTTTAGATTGCAAAAGCTGGTAGAAATCCTCCATATCTTCATTTGTGGCCTTAGTGGTGGGTGTGTAAATTTGAATAATAGTCATATTAATTGGCTTTCCTTGTAGGCATATGGATATTATTCTATCACTGACAGTATTCTATTGCAGGACAGATCTTGAGATGTCTTTTTTGATGATAAATGCAATCCCATTTCTCTTTAATTTGTCATGCTAGCATAGTAGACCATATTATTATCTGATTCAAAATGGCCCATACCAGTCCATTTTAGCTCACTCATTACTAGAATGTCGATGTTTACGTGATCTACTTTTTTTAACAACTTCTAATTTTCTTGGATTCATACTACGTACATTCCATGTTCCAATTATTAATGGATGTTTACAGTTGTTTCTCCTCATTTTGAGTCATGACGCATCAGCAAATGGAGGTCCCTGGGGCTTCACTCCATTTCCTTCATCAAGGTAGACTCTACTTTGAGGAGGCAACTCTTTGCCAGTAGTCTTTTGTGTGCCTTCCAAACTGGGGGGCTCATTTTCCAGTACTATATCTGACAGTATTTTTTTGCAATTCATAGGATTTTCAATTAGTTTGCATATATTTTAATAGATTTCATTACGACATTTCTGTTCATGTGTATCATTATACATTACTCATTCTCACCTCTCCCTTACTCTCGTGTGTGTGTGTGTGTGTGTGTGTGTGTGTGTTTTGTGTGTGTATTTAAATCTAGTTTCTGCATATGAGAGAAAACAAGCCCAGAATTTTAAATTAAATCTCATTCATTTGAAATTTTGGCAGCAAAGTCAGAATTATTCAGGTGGGAAAATGACAAAGCACTTTAGGACACATAAGTCTGACTTTGGTCTTATAAGAGTAAGCACAGGATCAGGAAATGAAACACTGTTCATTTTGAAACTTTTCTAAGTTGCTTTGTTGCTGATTTGCTTCCTCACTCTATACACTCTCTTAGGTTCTTGAAGATGTTAAATATTTAAAATAGGAACTGGCAGATAATGCCACTTGTTTTTGTAGCCCACAGCTATAAAAACAGTTTTATTCTGTTGGGTTTTTTTTTTTTCCCATTCCCAAACCATCAAAAAAAAATCAAGAAAAAGAACTGTATTGAGTGACACATGAAAACTACATAAAATTTAGATTTTGATGTCCATGAATAAAGTTTTATTGAAACACAATCACATCCACACAATGTGGCCTATGGCTACTTTTGCACTACAAGGGCAATGTTGAGTAACTTGCAACAAAGACCACACGGCCCACAGAACCTAAAATATTTACTATCTGGCCCCTTACAAAAAAGTTTGCAAACTCTAGTTTTTAATATAAAACCAAAAAGATGAGCAATACACCTCTGCTTTCTACTGGGTTACATACCTAGTTAAATTAATGTTAACAGAGAGAGGGAAGGAGGGAGAGAGAGAGATAGACAGAAAGAGAGAGAGAGAGAATCTGTTTAAGTCATGGGGAAGGAAAAGGGGAAAATAAAGGGAAAAATGCATATAAATTTCTTAAAATATCCAGGTATAAGGCAATAAAAATTCCATTTTTTATCTCCAGATTATATCAAATGTGCTTATTGATAAGCTGCTTAGATCACAATAACAAACAACATGACTGTATCTTGAAGAAAAAAAATCTAATCTGACCCAGAGTATTTTTAGTTTTTCTTTATTTTGTGAGTGATAAAGAAAAATTCTCTATTTCTAGAAGAATGAGAAGAATGAAGCTAGAACACTGTCCACACAGCCCTCAGACTTGCCCTCTGAGGCCACATGCCTTCACCCACGTTGTCCTCTGTGTGGGCTACCCACCACACCCTCTTTGGGGTCCCATCCTTCAGGGCTGACTGCTGCTGTCTCTCTAGGCCCCACTGGACTCTCACCTGTCCCAGCAGAGTACCTCTCTCTATCCTTGGCCTCACATTCCGTGATCACACTGGTTTGTTACTCTAATGTGTGACAGGAAGGCAGGCTTCCCAGGACCAGAATTTATGTCTCACCTAGGCTGATATCCTCAGTACTGCCTGTGAGACTGACACTTGGTTAGTGCTTAATGAATGCTTGGTGTATCAGTGAATCAGCAAATAAATGTGTAATTGATTTGGTTATTTAAATCTTTTAAGACGTCCCACAGAGGGATGATAAAAGCTGGAACATCCTTTGGTGCTTTCTAGAAGGCTGAGTTTTTTGTTTAGTGAGCTCACTATTGCCTAGGTTGGCAAAGAACCTAACGAGCAATCTACCCCCTGACACCCACATACTGTTTACTTTTCTACACTGATTAGTTTGTGGCTGCAGAATGAACACCTGTGAACCAGGTGCCCAGACTGAGTTTAATTCCCACTTCTATCCAGTAATGTAAGGTGAGTCTCTTACCCCCTGTGCACCTCCATTTGCCCACCTGTAAGATGGAACTTGCTATAGCAGCTGCCTCACAGGTTTGTTATGAAAACCAAATGAGATGACATGTGTTCAAGTGCTGTGTGAATTGTAAAATAGTACATCAATGTGTGGTATTATCTGTAATAATAAACCTATACAATAAACAAGAGAAGATAGAGGATGAGAAACTAATTTTTAAATTCACAAGAGCTTTTTGAGTATGTATAATGACCCTTTTGGGGAAAAACCTAATATTTTCTACATATAGTAGAATAAACAGTCCAGGAATGTGATTTTTTTTCCTGTCCCAAGCAATTTTATAAAGGTAAACATGTTACAATGATAATTTTCATTTGTCTCTAACGTGTAAACTACCACTGGTAGTAGAATGTCATCCTTCTGACATGTGAGGCTCAATGTGGGCATAAAGCCTTGGTATATTTTCTTCCAGCTCTAAAATGATACAGATTGATATAAACCATTTTACTTTAAGTGAATTCTATTTTTCCACTAAAAGACATGGTAAAGTTAGAGGTACCTTTTAGTAGAAAAAAATAGCACCCCCAACAATAAACCTGTGGAAATGATATAATGAAAGGAAAAAAATGATAAACTTGTGATTAAATACTAACAATATTTTTTAAATTTAGCAATATTCAAACTAGTAATGGAAAAAAATCTGCTTTATTCAAAATATTTACCAAGAAATACATACAAAAGAAACCTATCCATAAGAAATACAAATAATATGACTATGTAACTCATGGGTTATTAACATAATATAATAAGACTATTCCTTTGTACTTTATTAGACAGATTGAGTACCCCTTATCTGAAATGCTTGGGGTCTGAAGTGTTTGGAATTTCTAATTTTTTCTGATTTTGGGATATTTGCATATACATGATATAATATCTTGGGGATAGAGCCCAAAGTCTAAGCCTCAAATTCATTTGTGTTTAATATTCACATTATGCACATAGTCTGAAGGTAATTTTATACAGTATTTTTAGTGTTCCTACATTTTGACTATGATCCATTATATGAGGTCTGGTATAGAATTTTCCACTTGTGGCATCAAGTTGTTGTTACGTGCCATCAAGTTGAGTCCAATTCATAGCGATCCTATGTACAACAGGCAAAACACTCTCTAACACTGCCATGCCTAGCACTGTATTCAGTGCTTCTCTGCTATTCATAAGGTTTTCAGTGGCTCATTGTTTTTTGGGAGTGGTCTACCAGGTCCTTCTCCTAAGCCTACAGCACCCAGTATTCCCAGCCAGTCTCCCATCCAATGACTAACCAGGCCTGACCCTGCTTACCTTCTGAGATCTGACAGGATTGGATACCACAGTAGTATGGCTGCAGACATCAAGTTAGAGCTCAAAAAGTTTTAGATTTTGGAGTATTTCATATTTCATATTTCATATTTTCAAATTAAGGACACTCAACCTGGTGTTCTTGAATAATTAAAGTGAAAAGTAGTTTACCCTAAACATTGGAATATCTATACCTTGCCTAACAATAGAAGTTCATGAGGTCCAGAGTCTTTCTCCTCTAATCTATTCTACATAAACTGCTGAATGTGTCTCTCTTGATCAAAAACCATTGCATTGTCAGAGCCTGGCACAGTGGCACATGCCTGTAATCCCAGCAACTCAGGAGGCGGAGGCAGGAGGATCACAAGTTCAAGACCAGAGGCAGTCTGCGTAACTTAGTGAAACCCTGTCTCAAAAAGTAAAAAAAAAAAAAAAAAAAAAAAAAAAACGGGCTGGAGGTGGCAGCTCAGTGGTCCAGCACTTGCAGAGCATGCAGGCAAGGGGCCCTGGATTCAACCCCCAGGACCGGAAAAAAAAAAAGAAAGGAAGGAAGGAAGGAAGGAAGGAGGGAAGGAGGGAGGGAGGGAGGGAAGGAAGGAAGGAAGGAAGGAAGGAAGGAAGGAAGGAAGAAATTGCATTGTCATTGGAAATAAAACACACTTCCCAGCATTCAGCATCTGCACAGCATGCCCCAGTCTACCAGAGCTCACTTTCATACTCACCAAGTTAAACTGTTACCTATTTCCCAACATAGCTCACCTGGCCCTCTCCTGCATTTTTGCCCATGCTAATTGCCATCTGTGGTACATTCCCTTCTGCCCTTTCCTTCTTCCTGTTTCCATTGATCATAGTCTTCCAATCTCAAAGGCCATCCCAAATGCTACCTCTCTCACCCACCCTACCCCCAAGTGAATATGTCCTTCTCCTCCTTCTGACTCCATCCACACAATATGGTTGTATAGTACTTAACACATACTACCCCAAAGTATTTAAATACAGAGGCTATGTTTTCCTCATACTTATTTTTCCTAGGTCATGGTACATGGTACACTTAGCAAATTACCATCAATTTCTAAAACTTAAACTGATTACTATCTTGCAATGGTTGGTGTTAGAGTGAAGCTGAGATATTTTTTAATAAATACCTTTATTGAAATATAATTCACTCATTTAAAGTATAGGACTCAGTGAGTTTTTTAGTGTATTCATAGAATTATGCAACCATTATTACTGTCTAATTCCAAATTATTATTATTATTATTATTATTATTATTATTATTATTATTTTGGTACTAGTGGATTGAACCAGGGCCTCATGCATGTTTTGCAAGTGTTCTACCACTGAGCTGCACCCTAGCCCATTTTTTACTTTTTATTTTGAGACAGGGTCTTACTAAGTTATGAAGACTGCCTCTGGCCTTGAACTTGCGATCCTCCTGGCTCCTCTTTCCAAGTTGCTGGTATTATAAGTATGCACCACAACACCTGGCATCCAAAGGATTTTTTTATCATTCCAAAAAAGAAACTCTGGAACCATTAGTCAATTACTCCTCATTCTGCACTTTCTCCTAGCCCTAGGCAACTAGTCTACTTTCTGTCATTATGGACTTGCGATTCTGGATATTTTACAAAAAATGAAATCTATTATATGTGGTTCTTTATGGCTGACTTCAGTCACTTAGCATAATGTTTTCAAGTTTCATCCAGATTACCTAATGCATTGATACTTCAATTTCCTTTATTTCTGAATCATATCCCATTATATGGATATATAACATTTATATATCTCTTCATTGACATATTAAAGCAGAATCATGAGAAAGGAGAGACCCCAGGGTAATTATTAATCTCAAGGAGAATTTATTAATTGCTACCAGTGACCCAGCCCACTAGAAGGAAAGGGACACTTAAGGAGGGGCTTTTGAGCCCTGTTTAATATAGATTGTTTCTGCTTTTTGGCTGTTCTGGATAATGCTACCATGAAATTTCATGTACATGCTTTTATATGAGCATGTTTTCAATTTTATTTGTTGTGTGTACATGTAGGAGTAGAATGTCTAGATCATATGGCAACTTTATGTTTAACTTTTGAAGGAACTGCCAGATGTTTTCCCAAAACAGCTGCACTGTTTTATACTCCTATCAGCATTATATGAGGATTCCAATTTCTTCACATCTTTGCTATTGTCTGTCTTTTTATTGTAGCATCCTAATGGGTATAAAGTGATTTCTCATTATAGTTTTGATTTTCACTTCCTGGTAGTTAATGATGTTGGAGACATCTCATGTGTTTATTGGCTATTTGTATACATATATGGAGAAATACCTGTTCAGTTGTTTTGACCATTTTTCAATCTGGTTGTCTTTTTTCTGCTCTGTTATCAAAGTTCTTTATATAGCAACTCTTATCAGATGTATGAGCCTGCAGCGTGTGTCCTCTGATCCTTTCCGATCTCGGAAGCTAAGTAGGGTTAAGCCTGGTTAGTACTTGGATAGGTGACCTCCTGGGAATACTGGGTGCCGTAGGTATGGGAGGAAGACCCAGCAACACACTCCCCCCACCTAAAAAAAAAAAAATCAGCCATTGAAAACCCTATGAATAGCAGGGAAGCACTAACAATAGTGTTTTGTCTGTTGTACATAGGGTTGCTATGAGTCGGACACCAACTTGATGGCACCCAACAACAACATTAGATGTGTGATGTGCAAATATTTTTTTTTCTTTCTCTAGGTTATATTTTCCACTTTCTTAATGGTGCCCTTTGAAGCATAAAAGTTTTTAATTTTAGCTAGGCACCATGGCACATGTCTGTAATCTGAACAATTTGGGAGGCTGAGGCAGGAGGATCATGAGTTCAAGGCCAGAGGCAGCCTGCAGAACTCAGCAAGACCCTGTCTCAAAATAAAAAGACTAAAAGAGGCTGAAGGTACAGCTCAGTGACAGAGCACATGTCTAGTATGCTTAGAGCACAGGCTTCAACACCCAGAACTGAAAAACAAAGTTTTTAATTTTCATGATGCCCAATTTATTTGTTTGTATCTTTGTTTACTTTTACTTTTAGTGTGATATCTAAAAAGCTGCCTAATTCAAGGTCACCAACATTTACCTCTATATTTCTCCTAAGAATTTTATAGTCTTAACTCTTATGTTTAGGTCTTTGATCCATTTTGAGTTAATTTTCATGTATGATATAAGGTAGGGATCCAAATTACTGTACATTCTCAAATCTAATCCTCACTCTCTCAACAGTTTTTGTTGTTGTTGTTGTTAGGTGCCGTCGAGTCGGTATCCAACTCATAGCGACCCTCATAGGGTTTTCAATGGCAGACTGTTTCCGGATTGCCTTGGGAGTGGATTGCCAGGTCCTTCTCCCATTTTTGCGGTGCTGGGAATTGAACTCGGGGCCTCAGAGACTGCAGCACAGCGCTCTACCCACTGAGCTAAATCCCAGCCCCCTCAACAGTTTTAGGGGGCTGAAAAACTCAGAAGCAGATTAGAATTGCATGCAGATTGGATTTGAGGTAGACAACTCTTGCGCAAATCCAATCTGCACATTATTCTAATCAGCATCTGATTGTGTGTCCTCCTAAAACTGTTGAAAGGGTATAGATTCGATTCAAGAATATAAGGTAATTCTTTGCCTGTGGATTTCCAGTTGTCTGGGCATTATTTGTTGAAAATACTATTCTTTCCCAATTGAATTACCTTGACACTCTTGTCAAAAATCAATTCACTGCAAATCTGAGAGGTTGTTTCTGGACCCTCAATACTATTCCATTAATTTATATGTCTATCCTTACTTATGTCAGTACACTACTGTCTTAATTACCATAGCTTTGTACTAAGTTTTGAAATCAGAAAGTGTAAATCCTACAGCTTTGTTTTTCTTTTTCAACAAATTTGACTGTACTACTTCCTTGCATTTTCATGTGAATTTTAAAATGAGCTTATCAATTTCTACAAAGAAGCCAGTGGGGGTATTAGTAGGGATTACATTAAATCTGTAGATCTATTTGGGGAATATTGCCAACCTAAGCCACATTAAGTCCTCTGATTCATGAACATGGATGGTCTTCTGTTTATTTAGGTTTTCTTTAGTTTCTTTCAAGAAAGTGTTATAGTTTTCACAGTATAGATTTCATACCATTTAATTCTTTTTGATATGTAAATGAAATTGTTTTCAACTGTTCATTGCTTTTGTATAAAAAAGAAGTTTTATTATTGAACTTGTATCCTGATAAACTTGTTCTACTAGTTTTCAATAGATACCTTGGGATTTTTTATTTATATAAGACCACACTACCTGCAAATAGAGATGGTTTACTTCATTTCCAATCTGAATGGTTTTTTAAAATCTCATTTTCTTGCCTTAATGCCCTGGCTAGATTCTCCAGTATAATATTGAATGGATGTGACATAAACATCCTTATCTTGTTCTTCATCAATAGGGGTAAACATTTGGTTTTTTAGCATTATGTTATGTTAGCTGCAGGTTTTTCATAAATGCATTTAATGGATTGATGAAGTTCCTTTCCATTCCTAGTTTGTTGGACATTTTTTTATCCATTTATCCATTTAGCATTTAGCATCTATTTATCCATTTATCCATTTAGCATTATGTTATGTTAGCTGCAGGTTTTTCATAAATGCATTTAATGGATTGATGAAGTTCCTTTCCATTCCTAGTTTGTTGGACATTTTTTTATCACACGAGTGTTGAATTTTGTCAAATGCCTTTTATGCATCTATTAAGATGATCGTGTGGTTTTTTTACCTCTGATTCTATTAATGATATATAACATTAATTGATTTTCTATGTAAACTCAACCTTGCATTCCTGGGTTAAAGACCACTTTGTCATATTAAATGTTGTACCCTGTGGCTCAGCCCCAGAAAAATACTCCAAGACACAAATAAATGGATTGGGAGCAGAAAAGTTTATTTAGACCTGCCGGCCGGCTACTTTCAATCCCGGGAGTGGACTTTCAGAAAGCAACATCCGCTCACATTGGCTAGGGGCTTTATAGGGTAGGGGGGTGGGAGAAGGACCTGGCAACCCCCTCCCAAAAATCAATCTGCCATTGAAAACCCTATGCACAACAGAGAAGCATTGACAGTAATGTTTCCCCTGTTGTACAGAGGGTCGCAATGAGTCGGATACCGATTCGACAGCACCTAACAACAACAACAACAACAAGGGTAGCGGGGAGAAGCAGAATTACAGAAACAGCAACTTTTTTAAAGGGGTGGAGGGTACAAAATAAGTTTCCATTTTTCCAAAGCTCAGCCCATTACAAGAATTCCCGAATTTGACCTTTTACAAGGTTATCTTGTGACACCACGTTTTTCTTAATCCAGCCCTTTGGCAGGCACAGCCATCTTGTGACACAGCTGCATTATCAGCTTTTATTGCGGGCTGGTTTTCAAGGAATCAGTGATTTTACAGTGACTTTAGGCCTGCTTTTACAATATAATCCTATTTTTATAAATAGTAGTAGGTCCAGTTTGCTATTATTTTGTTGAGGATTTTTACATCTGTAGTCAAAAACAGATACAGTATTAGTCTATGGTGTTCTTTTCACAGAATGTCTTTTTCTGGTTTTAGTATCAGAGTACTACTGACCCCATCGAATCAGTTAAGAAGTATTCCTTCCTTTTCTATATTTTTGGAAGAGTTTGTGAAGAATCATTATGAACTGTTTAAATGTTTGGTAGAATTCAGAGGTAAGGCCATCTGGTCTTGGGTTTTCTCTTCTGGGTAGTTTTTAAGTTACTGGTCCAATCTCTTGTCATCAGAAACTGAGGTTTTAAAGATATCAGATGATATAGACTGGGATCTAGGAATGTCTTACCTATTGCTTATACCTTCCCTCCTCAGGATTCCAAAGCAAGAGAACATTAAACTCAAGAAGATTAACCAAATGGGACCTGGAGTGCCAATATATTTGCATTCATATATTAATAAATGAACCAATCCTCTTTAACCCTCAGTGCAGGAGTGGTAAAAACAGAGAAAAAAAAAAAAAACTTGGGCCAAGAGGGCAACACAAGGCTTCTTGCATCCCTTCCCTAGACTCTAAGCCATATTGTTAGAAGACCCACCTGACCACCCATCTCGGGTATAAGCATAGAAAAGCCAGAGCAGAAGGAGAAAGCTGACTGCGTCCCTCAGAGGAGGTAAATCAGCTCACTTCCCCAAAGTAGGAAATACCAGAGGGCCTAGTACACATTTAATGCACAATGACTACCCATTTGTAAAGTGCAGGCCAGTGGATATCCTGGTCTTTGCCCAGGCAGATTGGCATTTCCTCTCTGCCAGATGTTAGGAAGGAAGATGTGGCAGACAAAAGCTGAGGGGAGGGGCCCAAACTCCCTCTCCTATAATGAGCAAAGCTATAGATTGTATCTAGTTTATTCTTCCAGTCCAAAAAAATTGCTCAAATTTTTAAAAAATATTCATGCCTGCTTATTATTGTGAAAATTCTGGAATGGAGGCAGTATTTCATAACTAATAAAAGGGCCAACTCTGGAATTGGACAGAGCTGACTGTGAATCCTGACTGCACTCTGTACCAGCTATGTGACCATAGGCAACTTACTGTACTTCTACAAGCCTCAGTTTCTTCAGATGAAATGATAGTGATGAGACCTAAAAGAGTAGCCTTAAGAATAATTCGGATAATCCATGCATAGAACATAGTTCAGCATATGGAAAATATTAAGTATTCAGTATTTTTCCCAACTTTAGGAACCTCAAAGATCACAAGCCAGCTCTGATGAGTAAACTAAGCCCCAGAAAAAATTGAATAACTCACTTGAAATTACACACTTACTTCATGGCAGTACTAGAACTAGAACTAGAACTTAAAAAGACTGACCTGTATTTTTCGAACTCTTCCTTTCCATAATTCAAGAGAACTAAGGAAGAGGAGCCTGCAGTTATACTACTGTGACGTCTGATTCCATCAGATCTCAGAAGCTAAACAGGATTGGGCCTAGTTAGTACTTGGATGGGAGACCTCTTGGGAACACCAGGTGCTATGGGCTTGGGACCTGGCAATCCACTCCCCCAAAATAATCAGCTATTGAAAACCCTATGAACAGCAGAGAAGCACTGACAATAGTGTTTTGTCTGTTGTACGTAGGGTCGTTATGAGTCGGACACTGACTAGACCACACCTAACGGCAAGAAGAGAAAGAAGAGGGAATTTGGGAGTTCAGTTTTTCTTACTATTCATAGAGCCTGAACCTTATGATTCCTCTTCTCAACTCAATTCCTTCCAGGAACCTGAACCTTTGCCTCCTTCCCCTGGAGCAGTGCTGGACCTGTGCTTGCCCAGGGTGGCCTCCTAAAAAGGACATGTGGTTTTTAGGTGTCTGACTCATAGTGACCCTCATAGGGTTTCCAATGGCTGATTGTTTCAGGATTGGATTGCCACATCCTTCTCCCCTTTTTGCAGTGCTATGGATTGAACCTGGGTCCTTAGAGAGTACAGAGCAACACTCCACTAACAGGACTAAATACCAGCCCCTGAATAGGGCATATTGTTGTTGTTGTTATGTGCCGTCGAGTCGGTATCCGACTCATAGCGACCCTCATAGGGTTTTCATTGGCTGACTGTTTCGGGATTGCCTTGGGAGTGGATTGCCAGGCCCTTCTCCCATTTTTGGGGTGCTGGGAATCAAACTCTGGGAACTCAGAGACTGCAGCGCAGCGCTCTACCAACTGAGCTAAATCCCAGCCCCTGAATAGGGCATGGCCCTCTCTAAATCTACCAGGCTAGGATTTAGCTCATTTGGTAGAGCATTGCTCTGCAGTCTCTGAGGTCCCGAGTTTGATTGCCAGCACTGCAAAATGGGAGAAGGATGTGGCAACCCACTCCCAAGGCAATCCAGAAACAGTCAGCCATTGAAAACCCTATGAGGGTCGCTATGAGTTGGACTCGACTCGATGGCACCTAATAACAACAACTCTCTAAATCTTAGGCCTTTTTCCTTCCATGGGGAATATTTGCTGAGGAATTCCCTTGGGCCTTTCTCTATCCAAGGATCCCTGAAGAAGCTTCATGCTTCTTTCTCAAGGATTTGTCAAAGTGAAGTATTCTTTTAGCTTCCAGTTGGGAAAAGCCACCCCTGGGTTTGGAGGCATAAGAAGGAGTGTCATGCAGAAGCTGACCTCTGAGACACAGAAACCCTGCCTTTGTGCCATCTTGTCTCCCTCATTCTTACTTCACTCACAAGGGCCTGGAGAAAACCTCAATCTAATTTGGTACTCATTATTTGAAAATAGGAAACCCCAAATAAAATCTGAACATCCTCTGACCCTGTTGTTATAATTCTTTAGATCATTTCCTAGAAATGCACAATCAACCCTTTTGCAGTGACAGAAAAGAACCCCAGGGGTTGCCTACTATAGGATTTGAGCTGGTAATAATGGTAATGAAATCCCACAAAATGTGCAGATGGATGGAGAAGAACCTTTAGTATTACCATAAGAATGATATAATTTGGTTCATTAGCACATAATGCTATTAAATATTATAAATGTAATTTCCAGTGTTAATTTTAAATTATTAGAACTAAGATATTTATAAATAATAAAACTTTAAGGAAGAAAATATTTATTTTAGCTAATTGATATTATTCCTTCAGTTTAAAATATTAATATTCCTCTTATATGATCATAACAAAATCTGTTTAAGGACATCTATTGCTCTATAGGTCTCTAACTCTTACACTAAATGGAAAGCTCACTCTGATATTTTAACATATCTTTCAAGCATTTCTTTATTCCTGAAAACAGAATCAATAATGCTACTTATAATTTATGATGATTTGCCTTTAACAGTATTCTAATCTATGTATTATTGCTATTATGAAAGCAATTATAATTGTATGTCTCCTGAGATGATAAAACCTTTTTGTAGATCTGTAAGCAAAGTATTTGAGACACAGATATTATTTTACTGCCTGCCAAATGTAGCTTCAAGCAAGACCTATTGTTTGAGACCTTTTATAGACATAGATGAAATTCCTTTTGCCATTTGAACACTGTTTACATTCAGGAAAGTTCACAGTTAAGTCTTTGACATACTGTGAAAGAACCTTTGTTCTCTAGAAAAACATACTTCCTCATCCTTTGAGTCACCTTGTTTTTATTCCCTTGTTTACTTTTCTAGGGAAATAATGCCTACCTCCCAAGTAATGTCAAGGGAAGAACTATTTCAGAAATAAAGATTATTCTCCATGAGGAAAAAGGGCTTGATTGTTGGCAGAAAAATCAGAAATATTTTTAAAACCTGAATCAGATAAATATCATAATCTCAAACTTCCAAAGATTATTTGGGTAGGACTTTGTACAAGGCTTTAAAAAAAGGAATCTTTTTTTTTTTTTTTTTTTTTTTTAATCATCACAATTAGCAGTAATCAGGCTCAGGAAATGTGTGATGCCCTTCTTGGAGGGCAATGGACATAGTCCAAAGGCATTTTTCTATTGCATTGTGAAAGCTCATCTCCACTAAATATGTACATTCTCTAAGATATGCACAGTTCAATGTTTTCTTCTAGTTGGTGGGATACAGGATTGGTTTCATAATGAGTGTAGGCTTTGGTCAGTCAACTCCAAATTCTTTCAGTTTAAAAATTTCTCCTAGTTGGTAGGATACAGGACTAGTTTCATAATGTGTGTACACTTTGGTCAGTCAACTCTGAAATCTTTTAGTAATATTTATTACTAAATTGCCATTTTGTTCATTGCAGAATGCCTAGTTCTGCCACCACATCCCACACTTACTGGACACCATGAACATGTGTTAAAGGAATGTATGAAATAGACCAGATGAGATCAGGAGCATTCAGGATGGTGTGGCCATACACTAATATATGAAATAAATGCATTCAGATTCAGGGTGACAATTTAAAATAACCATCTTTTGAAATTCTTTTTATTTTTTATTTCTTTCAAATAATACTCCTTTTAAATGAACATGTACTGGTATGTTTAAGAAACTCTTTATTTGTAGATACATTCTGTGAGTTATTGTGTTCATTTATCCTTACCTAATTTGCATAAATGGAGAATTGCTTGTAATTGGGGATTATCTATTCAAACCTTTCTTCAGTCACCCTAAAGCCGAGTCATCTGAAAAAATGTGTCCTAAAAGCCTCTAATCTTCATTTAGATCCCAGGTTTTATCACAAGTGGGATATCAAGTCAGTGATTTTCATGCTCTGGGGACATTTCCATTGGAACAGGGTTTTTTTGTTTTTTTTTTTTTCCCCCTCTGTAACTGCTAAACACAGATGTATCTTATTACCATTTTTAGAAATGCTGGGTGTATGATTTGTGGGAGAAAGGTAAGAGACCTTTCTGTGCCCATCACTGTTAAGCATTTAGTATTCTTTTTTCTCTTTTCTCATTGTAGCTTTAGAGTGAGGAAGAAATGGTACACATTTTCTCCTTTGCATTATAGGAAATGCATTTTTTGCTTTCAGATGCATGCAGGAAAAAAACATAAGTAAATGGAAATTTCCCACCTGATATTATCTGACTTTTAAAAATATTTTTAAGTTGACAAGCAAACAAATAGAATAGATCAAAGTGCAAATCCTAACTTGGAACTTGTAGACAAAGTACTTCAGCATATTTATTCTCATTTTCTTATGATACATTTCTTTCAAGGCTTGCTTGGAGCAGTCATATGGCTGAAAATGTTTTGAGTTCCCTTCATGAAACATCTCTTGCAGCTGAGAACAAACACATTTTCAGGAGTTCTGAAGTAATCGAGTTCTCATTTCAGCTGCCAGAGTCATAAATGGGGCCTGCTGCAATCTGGACAGAGCACTGCGTTAGTTAGGAAACATCAGTTTGGTATTTATAATATTTGCAGCAACATTGAACTTCCTGAGTGAGGTCATGAATGAATAGCAGATCATGAGTATTATAACATTCAGACTGAGTGTAGAATTCTCATACAACCCAAATTTCAGAAAATATCCTTGATTAAAATCCTGAGTTATTTCTTCCTAGTGCTAGTATTAACATGATACACAACTTGACACATCTCTACTGAAAAATAAATGTTCTATACTAATGCAGTACCTTTTTCACTCTCAGAAATAAAATAATAATAGTAATCATAGCTAACAGTTGTAGCCTTTAGTATGGCCAAGTACTATTCTAAGTGATGTGTAAGAAGCCCTTTTAACTCCGTCGATGACCTTATCTGGCAGGTGCCATTATTATGCCTGTCTTAGAGATCAGGCACCTTAGCCAGCTATAAGCTTCAAGAACCAGGATTTGAATACAGGCAACCTATTTTCATTGTCTGTGCTCTTAACCACATTAGAGAATTTTTTGAGTAGCAGTAATACACGTATCTGCTACCATTGGATAAATAGATATATGCTAGTCCTAGAGAAGTGCTTATGGGCAAGGTAAGCCACCTCATTTCATTCTGTCTTTCCTTAAGTACAATATTCATAGGTTTCACAGATGTGTTAGAGGCTCATGGAAGGAAATCCTATGCAAGGGCCTTCCAAGGGTCTTCTCAAAACTAAGAGTGTCCACTTCACTTCCTTGGGAAAGCATGCTTTAATATAATGCATAATAACAAACAAGTTAGTCAGCCACCATGCTAAAACTTTCACCATCAAATTCTGATGAAGTCTATCTGTATGAATTTGCAAGAGAAAGGTATTGACTTTTACTTGTAATAAGAAGCAGGGAAGGTGAGAGTGGATTCATTCTTTCTCAGATGCCTGTTCCTTGAGATCTGCACTTGCTATAAACTCACTCACAATGGGTCCTTGTGGGACTGGTTTCCCCACTGGGACCTCATCTAGCACACATGAGCACTGAATCAAATTAGAAAAAGTCTTTCTGAGCTGGGAGGATGAATTGCAAAAAGACCCTGTCTGGGAAAACCAGTTGTTGTTGTTGTTAGATGCCATCAAGTCATGTCCGACTCATAGTACCCCTCATAGGGTTTTCAATGGCTGACTGTTTCGAGATTGCCTTGGGAGTGGGTTGCCAGGTCCTTCTCCCATCTTTGCGGTGCTGGGAGTTGAACTCAGGACCCCAGAGACTGCAGAGCAGCGCTCTACCAACTGAGCTAAATCCCAGCCCAGTTAGAGGCAAGAAAATAAAACTAAGAAAAGAGTTGCTTTTTTTAGGGTGCCCTCCCTAAGCCTGGTGTGGGGAATGTGGGCATTACATGAATTTCAGCCCCACTCACACTAGGACACCCAGTCCTGTACAACCACAGGCAGCTTCTTCATTAAGGACACACCAACTATCCCAGTGTTCTCTAAGCTCAGCCTGGTGTTAACTGATCTAAAACTAACAAATGCAAACAACATTAACTAACTAAGACTAGGATCACTCTGGTTACCCTTCTTGTATGATGGATCTAATGGATCTATTGGTTCTTTTGGCAGTCCATGGTATATTCATTATTTGTCTTCAGCATCATAATTCAAAAACATCGGTTCCTCTCCTGTCTCCTTTATTCAAAAGTGTCCAGCTTTCATAACCATATGATGTGACTGAAAATACCATGGCATGAGTCAGGTGCACCTTCATCTTCAATGTGACATTTTTACTTTTCAATGCTTTAAAGAGGTCTTTGCAACAGCTTTTCCCAATGCAATGTGTCTTTTGATGTCTTGACTGCTACTTCCATGGGCGTTGATTGCAGAACCAAGTAAAGCAAAATCTTCGACAACCTCAATCTTTCCTCCATCTATCATGAAATCGCTTACTGACCCAACAGTAAAGATTTTTGTTTTCTGGATTTTGTGACACAATCCATACAGGAGGCTGTGTTCTTTAATCTTCAGCAGTAAATGCTTCAAATCTTCAGTTTCAGCAAGCAAAGTTGTGTCATCTGCATAATGCAGATTGTTAATGAATCTTCCTTCAATCCTGAAGCCATGTTCTTCTTCATAAAGTCCAATTTCTCAGATTGTTGGCTCAGCATAAGACTGAAGAAGTACAGTGAAATGATATAGCCCTGATGCATACCTTTCTTGACTTTAAACCAGGCAGTGTTTCTTTATTTGAACAACTGCCTCCAGGTCCATGTACAGATTCCTCCTGAGTATAATTAAGTGCTCTGGTATTCCCATTCTTTGCAATGTTATCCATAATTTGTTGTGATTCACACAGTCAAATGCCTTATCATAGTTGATAAAACATAAACAGACATCATTGTGGTATTCTCTGCTTTGGGGTAATATCCATCTGACATCAGCAATGTCGCTGGTTCCACACCCTCTTCTGAATCCAGCTTGATTTTCTGTATTTCCCTGTCAATATGCTGCTGCAATGGCTTTTGAATGATCTTTAGCAAAATTGTACTTGCTTGTGATATTAATGATATGGTTCTATAATTTCCACATTCTCTTGGATTCCCTTTCTTGGGAATGGGCACAATACGGATCTCTTCCAGTCAATCTGCCAGATAGCTCCTTTTCAAATCTCTTGGCATAAACAAATGAGCACTTCCAGTGCATCTGTTTGTTGAAAAATCTCTGTTGATATTCCATCAATTCCTGGAGTCTTGTGTTTTACCCATTCCTTCAAACCAGCTTCTGCTTCTTCCTTTAGTACCATTGGTTCCTCATCATATGAAACCTTGGCAAAGAGCTTAGAGAAACACCTTAAAAAGCTGAACATTACCTATTATGTTCTAATCTTAAGAAACAGATCCCAGAAAATTTATCTGTGAATTTGGAAGACAAAATTCAAAATTTCAAAAACTCAAAAGATTCTGCATTCAAAAAATTGCTATTAGTATAGGCTTGGAATAAACATATTTTATAGGCAAACATGTATGCTTCCTTCTATCAAATGGGAGATGAGGGTCACCCAGTGCTACCTGTGGTGATTGCTGCCAAGAAACAGAGTTTAATTCAATACTCAAATAGCATAATTAATTACCTCCTCCAAGGGGTTTAGTTATTATAGGGTGATCATGTATTTCTGCCCAGAATACTGAAAGGAGTGCTTTTAGTTGTTATAGTAGGTCAGTAGTCACTAACTGAGACTGTCCCAAGGACAGCCGGACAAGCAATCAATCAGTTATTAATCCTTGACTTTTATTCACTTTATTTTATTTAGAAGGTGGTTTTGTTGGTTTTTTTTTTTTTTTTTGATGTTTTGGAAATAAAAATCCAGAACATATCATAATATAAAACATACATACCAAGAAAAGGTTTCCCTACTTCTCCTATATACTGTTTTTTAATGCCTTCTTTGCATTATAAATCTATGATGCATTCTAGAACACTGCACAACATGAATACAAATTAGCATGGCTGTCATGCCACTAAGATCCTGTGGTTGCCAAGGGCAATATCATTCCTATGGTCAGAATCCCCCAAGATCAATGATGAAAAATTGTTACCTTTTAATAAATAAAGAGCAGAGCTGACATCTTAAGAGTAATAATCATCAACACAGCAGCATTGGCCACTTATCAGTAAGCAGACATTATAATAACTCTTTGTCAGAAAGCTGAGCCAGTACACATGTTGTTGTTGTTAGGTGCCGTCGAGTCGAGTCCGACTCATAGCGACCCTATGTACAGCAGATCCAAACACTTCCCGATTCTGTGCCAGGCAAATGATCTTATTTATGTTTAAGCCCATTGTTGCAGACACTGTGTCAATCCATCTGGTGGAGGGTTTTCCTCTTTTGCGTTGACCTGCCACTCTCCCAAACATGATGTCCTTCTCCAGGGATTGATCTCTGCTGACTACATGTCCGAAATATGTAAGATGCAGTCTGGCCATTCTTACTTCCGAGAAGCACTCTGGTTGCACTTCTTCTAGGACAGATTTGTTGGTTCTTTTGGCAGTCCATGGTATATTCAATAGATGTCTCCAGCACCACAATTCAAAAGCATCAATTCTTTTTCTGTCTCTCTTGTTCAATGTCCAGCTTTCACAACCATATGATGCCACTGAAAATACCATGGCATGAGTCAGACGCACCTTCGTCTTCAA
>VMDO01000074.1:350347-457994 GCA_007922755.1 Pedetes capensis | reverse complement strand
CTCCTAGAGCAGTGTGTCTTTTGATTTCTTGACTGCTGCTTCCACGGGTGTTGATTATAGAGCCAAGCAAAGCAAAATCTTGGACAACCTCAATCTTTTCTCCATTGATTGTGAAGTTGCGTGCTGACCCAGTAGTAAGGATTTTTGTTTTGTTGATGTTTAGTTGTAACCCATATTGAAGGCTATCATCTTTGATCTTCATCAGTAAATGTTTTAAATCCTCTTCACTTTTAGCAAGCAGAGTTGTGTCATCTGCATAACGCAGGTTGTTAATGAGTTTTCCTCCAATCTTGATGCCATGTTCTTCCTCATAAAGTCCAGCTTCTCGGATTATTTGCTCAGCATATAAATTGAAGAGATAGGGTGAAAGTATACAGCCCTGACGCACACCCTTCTCCACTTTAAACCACTCAGTGTTTCCTTGTTCTATTCAAACAACTGCCTCCTGGTTCATGTACAAATTTCTCATGAGCACAATTAGGTGTTCTGGTATTCCCATTTTCCGAAGTGTTATCCATAATTTGTTATGATCCACACAATCAAATGCTTTTGCATAGTCAATCCAGTACACATAGGAGGTCAGTATTCCAAATGATATTATTATTATTATTATTATTATTATTATCTACTTTTTTGTTTGTTTTTGATACAGAGTATCGCTAAATTATATAGGCTGCCTCTCTATGATCCCGAATTTGGGATCTTCCTGCCTGTGCCTCCTGAGCCACTGGGATTACAGGTGTGTGCCATTGTACTTGGCAACATTAAATTTGTATGGAGATTTGAAAGTGAAACAATTGATAAAGACTGGCAGGGTCATTTTTTCAGAACCACTGAATCTCTAAATGTTTTGGAACTTAATTGTTCTTCATAGAATTAATATTTCAGCTTTAATCATTTTGCTTCATTAATTTTTAAGATTACCTTTTCCTTTTAGAAACTACAGTCCTTACTCCAGGTATCCACTCTAGTACATTCTTTCCCCCAGAAAATGGCCCTGACCCTACTATTCCTATCTTGCCCACAGACAACAACATAACTCCCTTGCCACAGCTCCTTGTCCTTTGTCTTCATTCAGGCAGGTGCTTGAAAACAATGTTGGTGGAGCAAACCAAGGGTTTTTTAGTAGAGAATGTTTGCCATTCTTGTTAGCAAGTTGTGATAGGTCAGTGGTTATCAGAGGTCAGGACTGGGTAGGAGGACTTCTCCAATAGATTCCTCACCCCACTTCCTTTCTGTTTCTGGCTATCCTGTCCTCTTTGATTGTTTTGTATTTTTCTTTTTAAAAAGAGTAAAACAATCAATTGAGTGTTTTGCTTTAACAAATTGGAAATGTCACTTTCCAAAACTTCTTCTAAGTTTTCGTCATCATTAAGATGGTCAACTGGACTGACTTATTACCTAATGATGTGCTTTCTTTTTATTATTGCTATCAAACAACAGATAATTCTGTAAAAAACTCAGACCTGAAATTTATCTCATCTTCTGTATTAAATACAAACAGAGATTGGACAGAAGGCCCAGTTTTAGCATTAAGTAACCAAAATACAAAACACTAGCTGGGGGTGCAGCGTGGTGGCGCACACCTGTAATCCCAGTGACTTGGGAGGCAGAAGCAGGAGGATCACAAGTTCAAGACCAGAGGCAATCTGCGTAACTTAGCGAGACCCTGTCTCAAAAAAGTAAAAAAAAAATGGGCTGGGGTGCAGCTCAGTGGTCCAGCACTTGCAAAGCATGCAATCGCAAGGCCCTGGGTTCAACCCCCAGGACCACAAAAAAAAAAAAAAAAACACTAGCTGGGGGGTGGCACACACCCATAACACCAGCACTTGGGAGGCAGAGGAAGGAGGGTCGTGAGTGTGAAGCCATCATAGGCGAAATAGTGAGTTCAAGGCCAGTCTCTGCTACATAGTGAGACTCTGTCTCAAAATAAAATCACAAAGTGACCAAATCACTAAAGCTCTTCTAATGTATTTTTATTAGCATATATTAGTTATAAAAAATAATGGGTTTAATTGTGACATAATGTGATATTGTCATCCATACGTATAATGTACTCTGATCATATTCACCCCTCCCCATTACCATCTTTTATCCCTCCTTCCCCCATTTTCTAAATGGACAAAAAGCTAGAGATGGAGCTTTTTAAAACTAACAACCACATGATTTTTAAATCACTGCATTTGGTACCCTATACATTTCAGTTAATCTAACAGCACTGAATGGTTGCTTTTTCTGGCCAGATTGATTTATTTTCCTTCTTAGTCTAGCCATCTTTCAGGTTTAAAACATGCAAGTTTATTGAGCAAAGGGAGTATCTTTAAAAAAAATTCATTCCTTCTTGGTTTATGTAAGTCTACCAGCAGGAGAACTTTATCACTCCCTAGGGGCAACTGAGCCATTCGGGTCTGGTTGCCTGTTAAACTAGTTCTCTTTATTTATGGCATATGTAACATGAGGGACAACTGAAGTTGGCTCCTGTCAGCCTTCCCTAAGCCTAGTGACTGCCTCGCTCTCTTTGAAATCACTGACGTGAATAGAGTCTGTCACAGACTCAGAGGTCACTTTTCCATTTTGTTCATATTGAGAAATACTTAAGATAATTATCTGTCTTTTGTGTCTAAGAAGAATAGGAGCAAGGGGGGGGTTGTTTCATTTCCTTGAATTTTCTTTGCTCAGCTACTTTGGCTGTCTTGAAATTAAAATCTTAAAATGCAGCTGCTGTGTGGCCCCCATAAAGAGCACAGGGCTGCTTCCAAGCATGGCCCACCCATTTGTTACCATGTTGCTGTTTTTGGAGACCTTTTGTTCTTTCAAAGATACCTTACTCTATGCCAGGCAGTCTTCCTCAGTCCAGTAAGCCAATTTGTATAAACCAGATAACACTTCCTCTTTGACTTAAACAACCATTTCAAAGGTTGCAACTCAGCTGTGGGCTATGGGCATCTGTCTTTCTGGTGCCTGGAGGTTAGCAGTGGATAAAGTATTCCTGGATTGATAAGGACAGTATGGAGCAAGACAGATTGTTGTGAGAAGGCAGAGGAATGAAAGCATCTTTTGCTTGGGAAATTCAGGTTCAACTTCTGGGAGCTATCATTTGTAGGATAACTCTTCTCACATCCAGATACTTGCAACTTGTCCAAAATGTAGCTTTGGGTTTCACTAACCTAGCCTCACCTCCTTATCTCTTTTTCACATCCAGTACATCTATCTTGTACTTAATAACCTCCAAACAAATGGTTGTACTCCACAAAACTTCCATTTGAAGGAAATGTTTGGAAATATATAAATTCTTTTGAAATGAAAAAGTATTTTAAGCCTAATTTCTGTAAGGAGTTTCATATAGTCTTCATGTTCTTCAGTCCTTAAACCACTTCCCCCAACTTCTCAGCTAATGATCTAGGTTCATGTTTCCCAGAGAACATAGATGTTGCCAGTACACATAGGAGTCAATTAATGCATACTAAAAATTAGCATGAGTGCCTCTTTTTTCTATTTTATTTCATAATATGTCTTTAATGTATCATATATTTGAATGGTATTTTACATTTTACATTTTTTCAAACCATCCTTACATAGATACTGCCATAGATACTGCCGTCAGCTTCCTCAGCTCAGTCTCACAGCCCTGTGCCTTCCCTCCCCTCCTCTGAAAGGCCTGCCATCCTCCCACGTTTCCAGGCACTTTGCTCCATCCATTGACTTCTTTTCCTCAGGTGAAGGATTCATTTTCCTCATTCTCTCTCCCTCTGGATCCTTCCCAGCAACATTGAAACATTGCTGTGATGGTATTTCTGCACCCCCCAGATCAAGCCTAAGCAGAGTCCGGCCTTAATTGTACTTGGTTGGTTGACCACCTGGGAATACCAGGTGCTATAGGCTTGGGAGGAGGACCTGGCAACCGACTCCTGAAACAATCAGCCATAGAAAACCCTATGAATAGTAGAGAAGCACTGATATACTGCCAGGTGTGGCACAGTGTTGGGTAGTGTTTTGTCTGTGGTACACTGGGTCACTATGAGTCAGAACTGACCCTACAGCACCTAACACCACCAATCCCTTTCATAGCAGTGCCTCTTAAAATCATTATTTATATGCACTGATTCTACTTCCAGACCTCCATTCACTCACTTCTCATTCTATGACCTTCTCTTCCTTTCCCTCTACAGAGCTGCTTTGCTAAAGTCACAAATAACTCCATGTTGCTAACCTCAGTGGGCCTGTGTGTCACCATCTTATCTTGCCCAGAGCCAAACTGGACTCAGTTCACTCGCTATAGAAGCTCGGTCTTGTCTTGGCTTCCACAGTAATCACAATCTCCTCCTGACTCCCCTCCTGCCTCTCCTGTCAGCTCCTTCTTGATCTCCTTTGCAGACTATTTTCTCTTTTGGGCCACTGTCCTTTTTCTCTAACTTTTCTTTTTAGCAACTTACCCATTTCATGGTTTCAGGTGAATAGTAGTTATAAAGTACACTAACAAATAAAATTGTCATAGAAATAGTAGGGCTTTTAAATTAATGCATACTAAAAATTAGCATGAGTTCCTCTTTTTTCTATTTTATTTCATAATATGTCTTTAATGTATCACATATTTGATTTGTATTTTACATTTTTTTCAAACCATCCTTACGTAGATACAAACAGTTTCTAGCCAGAAATGATGTTAGGGGTCATGTCTGAGTGCAACCTACTCCTTCTATAGATGCAGAAACTGAAGTACAAAGAGATTACGTACTTTTCCTCGAATCACAAAACTGATTTGCATCTTATTTGAGCCTTGCAACAAGTCCCTGAAAGCATATGTATTTATTTCTATTTAAGAGATGAGGAAACTAAGGTCCCGAGAATTTGAATCTTGTCCAAAGTTCAGAGCTCTTAAGTAGTAGAATCAGAACAAATCTCGGGCCACCTAGTTTTTAGGTTGCTGGCATGCAGCACACTGCTCCTCTGCGATTTTAAACTGTGCTTTTTTTAAAAAAAAAACAACTTCAGTGAATACTCTTACAGCATGGCATGAATGTAGGGGAAAGAAGGCAGGGAGCAGAAGTTGCCCATGATATAAATTCTGAGAGTTTATCCATATGTAAAGACTGAATTGGGTTACTTTTTATAAATGCATGTACTGATACAATACCACAATGATAAACATATTTCTTCCTGATGTTGTTCAATAAGGGAGAATAAATTTAGCAGTGATGAGCCCTAACTTCTCTGGTTATTGGGGTTTTCTGTGTACTCTGATTAGTTTATTCTGCTTTGACTCAGCAGCGTGGGTGGACTTTAAGTTGAGGCTTCCCATCACCATAAGCCTCAATGAGTAGGTATTATGCTGTAGCAGAGCCATGTGAACACAAAGGACTTTCCATGTAAACTATCACTCATCCCTTGTTTTCAGCTCAGCACCCCCACTGCTGTTCCTGCTGCCTGAATTCTCCAGCCTTGGTACTGTCTGACCTTTACTGTTCCTTTAAGATTCCTGTTGGGCATTGCTTTCCCTGCCAGTTGTCCTGATCCTCCAGCCTGGGTTAGGAGCCCAAACTGGGAAGCTCCATGTCCTAAAGCCTGTGCTGCTTCAAGCTCTCAACCTCTCAGGCTCCCAAGACTGGCCGTGTTGAAGGAATCCTGAGATGGAGCACAGAGGGAGAAAAGCAGGATGGGTGGGGAGGAAGAATGGGAACCACAGGAGGCCGACAAGAGGAACTTGTTGGAATGGCACTGAGGGTTCTGTTCTCTTTAAGAAGAAGTGGCAGTGTGGTGGAGTAAATGGGAAGCTGACAGATTCACATTGTCAAAGAAACTGGGGAACTAAACAAAGGAGAAAATGACCAACTCACTATGTTTGATTATATGAGCCCTTGATTAATTAGGCATTAATTATACCAATTGTTTCTAATTACTATGCAGTTCAATATTAATGATACATGGCATAAATTTATAACATATTAACCATGCCCTAATCTTAACTAGAAAGCTTTACCCTCTGATGTTTAGTGTTTTGAATTTGTTGTTCACATAGTAAGGGCCTTCACAACCTAAAATTAGAAGAACACTTCACTAAGTGTGGTCCAATAATGTTCTGTTCTCTACCCCAAAGTTCTTGCTTCCCAATTTGCTTCCTTAAGTTCCAGGAAGGCAATTATTAAGCTTCTATATATTCTTGGTGGCATATACACTTTATCCATTCTGTTAGTTTGACATGTCACAGGTATAATACCAACAGCACAGTCATTCACTTACTCAGCAGACATTCACTGAGCATCTGTGTCACTTCAGGACTGTGCAGCTGAACATGATGGACAGAATATGACCCTGTCCTCCCTTCTGGCTGATAGAATCCCAAGATTATGGCATCTAGAATCAATGCCAGTTTACAGACCTGCCCACATTTTTCTACATATTGCATGGCACTGGTGATTGCAATGTTTTTAATCATTGAAATATTTTCTTTAAAAAATGTACATGGCCAAGTGCAGTGTCTCATGCCTATACCAGCAACTTGGGAGGCAGAGACAGGAGGATCACAGGTTCGAGGCTAAAGGCAGCCTGTGTAATTTAGCAAACTGTGTCTCAAGATAAAAAAATAATAATAAATCACCTGCCATCATAATTCAGTGGTAGAGCACTTGCAAAGTATGTGCGAGGCCCCCAGTACTGCAAAATAATTAAAATAAAATGTAGTGTTGTTGCTGTTAGGTGCTGTCAAGTTGGTGTCTGACTCATAGCAACCCTATGCACAACAGACAAAACACTATTGTCAATGCTTCTCTCCTATTTATAGGGTTTTCAATGGCTGATTGTTTTGGGGAGTGGGTTTCTGAGTCCTTCTCCCAAGCCTACAGCCCCTAGTATTCCCAGGCGGTCTCCCATCCATGTACTAACCAGGTCTGACCCTGCTTACCTTCTGATATCTGATGGGATCAGGCACCAGAGTGGTATGGCTGCAGGCAATAAACACATACACATACACAAATGTACTATAATAAAAATGTACATTACAGTTGCTGAATATGTTGACTTTTGCTCATGTTCCATGTGCTGTTTTGAGCCATGTAAGCCAATGCAGCTGCCAGAAATATTACCTCACATGATGAGAGCATCAGAGCACAAAACCGTAAATGCTCTCAGCTACTGAGGCTACTGAGCAATGCACCATGCTCTCCTGAGTTGTGTGTGTGCAGAACAGATTGCTTACTCCTCTGTTACTCCTCTCCTTATGCCATTATTTTGTATTCTGAGTAATAGTTTTGATCCACAACAACTGTCAAAAGTAGGTGAGTGATAGTGCTGAGGCTGTGGGAAGCAAAGGAAGATTGTTACCTCTGGATGTTACAACACAGATTCTATACAGACTCTGCATACCTTGAGGAAATGGTTGGGGAAACCCGGGCTACACATCAGTACGCAGTGGCTTCATAAATGTTTTTGAAGCCCAAGATGTTGAACCAACAGTTGTGTGAAACATGGCTGGAAGAAATGCTGGCTAGTGGCATAGCCACTTTACTAGAAGCAAAGAAAATGGAAAACCTTTGGCAAGATTGGAAATATATCTCCACAGGGACTATTCTATAATAACCTGCCCAGCTGTGGTTCATTTAGTGACTCTGTTTTCAGAAAAGAATTCCCCATACTAAATGCTTTTGCACATAGTTGTGGTGGGTGCTTCCAAGAACTTTTAGAATCTGGATCATATTAAAATCCCCTCTTGCTTCTACCCAGGGTAGTGGTGGGAATGGCTTTTCTATCCACCCTTCCTTTTCCTAGCTACCCTGAACACCTTGGAGCATTCTGTTGACTTGGAAAGCAGAATAGCTTTAAAAATTGCCAAGTTGGCTTTCTATTTAGGAGAAATACCAAAACCTTAGTATAAGACTGAAGTCAGGGCTGGGGATGTAGCATGCTCAAGGCCCTAGGTTCACTTCCCTAGCACTGCAAAAACAACAATAACAACAACAACAGCAATAACAACAACAGCAACAACAACAACACTGAGGTCACCTAGCCAGCAAATTTCATGAGAGATAATTTAGTTTTAATAAAAACAGAAACACATGATATTAAATGTCTATTGACAGAGCCACTTTGTATATTGTAAAACTAACACATTTGCACATTATTTACCATACATGAGGTCGCCTTGCATGGCTAGCCTTTTCCTTGGCTATGGAGGTCTGATGACTAGACTTTAATTTATTCCAGTGTTGAATATTAGCCTTTTGAAGCTCATAAAAATAAGAAGCAAAATGGAAATAGTAGAATAGATAAAGCCCTGACAGTTTGTTCCACCCTTGCTGTCTCAAAGTTGAATTGGCACTTGTTTATTTGTGAATGTTAAGAAGCCTGAACACGCTCCTGTGAGGTGGCAGCAGGAGGGGCATATTTCTGTGCCAGTAAACTATTGCTGTGCCAATTATCTGTGGGTTTTTAACATTTGTTTTTGATGCTCACCTACACACCATGACATCTAGTTTCCCTCAAAAATTTGTTTACAGGTGTAGCATCTTAGCACATGAAACATCCTCTTGAATCCATCATTCTCCATTCCATATTTACAGATCTTCCAAAAATCTCCATCTTTTCTTCCTATTTGAATTTAAAAAGAAGAAGGAATAAATAAGGGACTTTAAGTAAAGTGAGAAGTTGCTTTGGATGGATTTTGCAACCCCTATAATGTGGGTGGGCTGAGATTTAGCTCAGTTGGTAGAGCGCTGCTCTGCAGTCTCTGAGGTCTTAGGTTCAATTCCTAGCACTGCAAAAATGGGAGAAGGACATGCCAATCCATTCTTGAGGCAATCCCAAAATAATCAGGCATTGAAAACCCTATGAGGGTCGCTATGAGTCAGAGATGACTCAACGACACCTAACAACGACAACATAGTATGGGCGACCACTCAAATAGCTCTGTTTGGGCCAGGGAACAAGGAGAGAGGCCATCTGCTCCACCTCACATGCTGTGGCAAGGAGCTTATCCAGGCCCCAGTGTGGGGTCTGGCCAGAAACTAACTGTGGCCTTGTTAGGTATCAGAGTCAAACTGAGGAGGATGCAGGATCTGAATTGAACAATCTGGAACCAACAGGCATTCATCATATTTCCTGCCTCCTAGAAGATGACACTCTGCTGACCAGTGTCCCTACTGTGTGCCAATTATGGCTGGCAGGCAGAGTTAGCAAGAGTCCCATCAGATACCCAGATGACAACTTATTTTGGAAAAGGTTGTATAAAGAAGATTAAACTCAGTATTCTGTCTCTGAGCCTCACACACACATTTATTATTCAATGCGTGTTTATTAAGCTCTTATTGTGGAGGCTGGGACTTAGCTCAGTTAGTAGGGTGCCACTCTGTAGTCTCTGAGGTCCCAGGTTTGATCCCCAGCACCACAAAAATGGGAGAAGGATGCAGCAATCCACTCTCTAGGCAATCCTGAAACAATCAACCATTGAATACCTTATGAGGCTCGCTATGAGTGGGATACAACTCAGCGGCACCTAACAACTACGTTGTATACAAGGCTGTATGTATAAGCCACTGTGCCAACTACTCCTGTCACATAATACAAGATAAAGTAAAATATTAACAAATTGGTATTTTGATATCCTTTTAGCCCATGCCTGTAAGAGCTATAAAACTTTGCGCATTTTAATTTGGACTGTTTTTGTTATATATAAATGACTCCTAATGAAGAGGGTCATTGCAGTGAGAAAGCTCTTTGCCAAAGACTCTGTAAACTTAGGGGAATAATATAGAATGCATATAGGGTCATGTCACAGAACATCTAGGTAAAGGAAGGGAAGTATTTTGGGTTACAGTTTCAAATATTTTAAAATATTTACAAATTTTTTTGTATTTACAAAATACAAAATTTTTTGTATTTACAAATATTTACAAAGCAGTATCACTTATGCCAGAACCAAAATATGCAAAGCCTATGGGAGTCTTCAAAGCAGTGAGGAGGAGGAAAGTAAGGTTCTAGTCAGGTTGAGTTTGGAGAGATTGGGCCAAAGGGTCCAGCCAGAGTCAGGAAGGAGGGACTGCTGGCTAACTTGAAAAAGCCTATGAGAAATGAAAGACAGGGCTTCTACAGGACAGAACCAGGGAGCAGCCACACTGCTTATCACCTGTAATCTCACAAGTCATCTCTAATAGATATTTGTTCAGGGTCAGGAAGTAGCCCTCATATGCTCTCTGCCCCACCTGCCACTTCTGTCTACTCTGATTCCTAGACTTCCTAACAAAGGAAGGAAATACTTCAATTCTCTATTTATAATAAGGACATTTAAAATATGAATGTCTTCTGGGGTTATTTAGTATGAGTAAATATCATCTACAAAGTAATTTGTGGTTAATAGTGATCAAAAGTCAGAGTCTGCTCTTTAGGGATGGTGAGGGATTAAAAGGGTTACAAGTTCACTGAGTATTTGAAAGCAGCTGTTACCACCAAGCAAGTAAAGAACTGAAGATAAATTTCACACTTGATGGCTTTGCCAGAGATAGAAATCGGAGCATATAGAAGCCACCTATGGGACAAAGGCCTATAGCCATACGACCATGACATCCGATCCCATTAGATCTCAGAAGCTAACCAGGGTCGGACATAGTTAGTACTTGGATGGGAGACCACCTGGGAACACTAGGTACTGTAGGCTTGGGAGGAGGACCCAGCAACACACTCCCAAAAATCAATCAGCCACTGAAAACCCTATGAATAGTAGAGAAGCACTGACAATAGTGTTTTGCCTTTTGTACATAGGGTCCCTATGAATCTGACACCGACTCAGTGGCACCAAACAACATCAATAGGACAAAGGTATTTTTGTCCCTGTGGAAAGGATAGGTTATTAATGAAAACTAGTGGTGGTCAGCTTTTTATTTTTTAAGTCTGCTGATGTTATATGAAAGACCATCATTCCTAGGGATATGTTAATATGACTTTCATTGTGTCAGTATCTATAGAAGAATTTTCTGACCTATTGGTAAGAATAGGCTCCGACAATAAAATATTTTAGTTAAATTGGTCTGTACCTTATTTAGCCTGTATCACCCTGTGATGTGACTTTGCTTCTTTTTATGTAATATCTTGCTAGAAGCAAAAGTCCTATTTGATGCATCTTTGTGTCCCAGTGAATGGTGGATGCACCACAAACGTACTCAGGAGTGTTTGTTTTTTAAAAGGAATGGATGGATATATTCAGTTGCCTTCTAATCAGTCAAGAAACTAGTAGGCAATTGTAATAAGTAGCATTGTTTGCTGACATTATCATAAAAAATTTTAATGTCAGAAAATTCAAACCATGTCTTTGTGTTAGAAATAGGATCTCCACAGAAAGTACAGACATTGATTTCTGCCCTGCCGCTTCTCGTTTGTCCCTTAATGTAGTCAGTTAGTTTGTATGCACTTGACTCCAAGTAGCAGAAAACCCAACTATTAGTAACTTAAATTATATGGACATTTATTACTTACTTATATAGAGGATCAGAGCCAAATAATTCCGGGGCTGGTTATGCAGCTCAACAATGTCATTAGAGACATAGGCTCTTCCTTCCACCCTGCCACCTTCTTTGTTGCTCATGGTCACCAGCAGAGGCTACAGCTATGTGCATTATGTCCTCACAAAACTGTGCCCCAAGGAAGGAAGTGTTGGGGAGGGAGGGAGGTGGTACACATTCAGGATAGTGAGAAGCTTTCCTCACAACCTTCTCTTTTTTGCTTGGAGGAAAAATCATTCCCAGAAGCCTCCAGACAGATTTTCTCTGGCATCTCAGGTCACATGACTTCCCCTAGACCAATCCCTGGCAAGAAGAAATGGCAGTGATGTGCCTAATTCCACACAATGATGATTCATCTCACTTCTATTTAAAAGGAAGAAAGAGGGAATGAATGTTGGGTAGGCAATTAAAAATGTCTGCCACACCTAGTCTCTATCTGGAAAATGGTAATCAACTGTCTAGTCCAGTACTACCTCCAAGAGCTAACTTTTTTTCTCTCAGAATTATATTTTGGCTATTTATATCATTTTACTGATGGTTTTTTAAATCATGAGCTCAAGGAGGAGCCTAAAATATATGGGACTTGCCCAGAATTATAGGTCTTCAATGAGTCATATCCATTCCCAATGCTGGCTTCAGGTTGCTTTACTCAGGAACATTTTTATGAGTTGTAATTTACAAGGTCCATGTTTTTTCTGTTTTAATTCATATGTCAGAGGATAATGATTCTTAGGCTTATAGCACACTTACCTAAAAGGAAGTAGAGTGCATCCATTGTGAGAAACACGTAAGGAGTTTAGCATGTGCATCAGATTGTATCAAAAGTTTTCAGAGAACATACTATTTTCTGATTTGAAGAAATTTTTGATCCCTTTAAATGAATTCCATAGATTCTATTTTAGTCATGACAATGACTTTCTTGAGCTTTTTGTAGATGAAACTGGCTCTCAAGGGAAATGTATTCCAGCTGCTTCTCGATACATGCATGAAAGCAAACAACTGTTTATCTACTTTGTGAATGGCTAGTGGTTCTAGCACACATCTTTCCCCAGGAAACAAGCTTCCCCAAATGACAGGCCTTCTGGTCCCCTTTCTAGTTTCTGTCCTGAGCTAGACTGCCTTGTATTTTTTATGAACTATTATTAGTCCATGGAATAGATTCCCTAAAATGGCTTTGAAAACCCCTTGGCAGAAATACTCCTCCCATCCACTTACAGAAATAAATTCCTGTGAGTGAATACACTGGCATTCATAAAACCACCCAACGTTACATAAACTCACCTGATTCCGTGCTTTTAATTAAATATCCTTGAAATTTTACAATATGTAAAATTCTTTTAAATTATTCTCTTAAATAAAGCAGGGTTTGGCTGATGATTTTTCTTGTCAAGAATTAGCCAAGTTTGAAACATCTTTTGGGGTTGGTGTGGGACTATCTTGTGGGCAATGTGAACAGTGCCACTTCCCAGCAGATGGCCTGGCAAGACATGAATGGCAAAGAACATGGCAGTACCTTCCTGCCCAGAAATTTATGGCCTGTTTTCTGCCTCCCTGATGGCCATTATATGTGTCTTTGCAACTTCAAAAATATGATTTTAGAGGTAACTGAGGAAGCTATTTGAGAGGACTTTTCTTTTGCCTGGTATCATCTTTCTTACTACTTATTCTTAAAAGGCTATTCTCTTCTAGTGGAATAATTAGGTTGTGTTAAATGAATACAGAAGGTAACTAATATTTGATGAAAGTGAAGCTACTAGACACATAACTTGCTTTCCATACCTCTTGTAAAGTTTTTAAATTTATTTTTAAACAACATACCCAAATACACACACACACACACACACACACACATACACACACACACACACACACACACACACACACACACCCCAAAGTGAGGAATATTGTTCTGAACAGTTCTTTCCTGCTTGAACCATTATTGGAGCTTTTCTTTTAGAATTGGCTTGTAGTCAAAAGCCTTATAAGCAAACTAGACTCCTTATGGTTTAATTGTATATGGTTTCAGCTAAAACTCCACTTGTTCACCCTATTTACCAGATTTGGGCTCACTGAATCAATCATAGTATGTCAATGCTGGGTGGAATGGCAACAGAAGTTCCAACGGTAGTCTGAGACATGACAGTTTTACTGAAGAACTGTTTTGACCACTATTTCTCACTGTGTGTGTGTGTGCATGCGTGCATGTTTGTGTATATCCTGGTATGCCATTTAAAAGTAAATTAAAGAACTTTGAGAATAGGGACAAACTCTCACAATGAACAAGCTCTTACTGGGGAGAGAGGAAGTACCACTTATTCCACTTGAATTGCATGAATTGCAAATACTGTTTTAAAATAAAGGTGAATTAGAAAAGGTATAAAGAATCACAATAAAATTTTGGAGTAGGTCCAAAAAGTAAATAAGCAATTTTTAGTATATGTGGCTACATAGGACATAAACCTATCATTGCGCCACATATACATGCATTTTCTGGGTTTGTCGTCTATATGTTTTACATAAGATTGTTGTTGTTGTTGTTAGGTGCCATGGAGTTGGTATCCCACTCATAGTGACCCTACATACAACAGGCGAAATACTACTGCCAGTGCTTTTCTGTTGTTCATAGGGTTTTCAATGGCAGACTGATTTTTTTGGGGGGCGGGGAGTGGGTTGCCAGGCCCGTCTCCCAAGCCTACAGCATCTGGTGTTCCCAGGTAGTCTCCCATCCAAGTGCTAACCAGGCCCAACCTTGCTTAGCTTCCAAGATATGATGGGATCGGATGCCACAGAGCTACAGCTGCGATGCCACAGGGCTACAGCTGCAGGCTTACATAAGATAGCAGTGGTTAAAGTAATGGGATTTATTTGAAAATGAAATGGGTAAATGTATATTTACTGACTTAGCTGGATCAGTAAGATCCTTTTAAACCTGTGGGAAAATGTCTGACTCTGGTGAGATCTATTTTCTCTTTTTCTAACAAGTCTCACGCCTTGTATAAATGCTCAGAGAATGTTCTGCACGAGGACAACCCTGAAGCTGAAACCCAGTCCAGTCCAGCTCCTTTTCTTTTTAACAGAATTTCTTAAAAATTTAATCATCTCCTTCCAAACTAAGTGGATATTATATCTGATGATGTTTTTGCAGGACCCAAGTAGTATCTGTCATGTTCTGTCATGTGAGGTTATGAGATACCTTGAAGACTTATAGGAAAAGGATTCTTTCTGTCATGCAGTTCCTAGTGTTGGTCACAGGATAGTGATCATGTCTCAATTCTTCATTTTTAGATAACAATCAACAGAGAGAGTGGCAAAGACGTGAGCTCCCCCAAACACGGGAAGGAGGACCCAGACAACATGCCTCACGTGGGCGGCAATACTTGGGCTGGTGGAACAGGTTGGTAGGAGGGGCATCCTCCTGGGTGGGGCTTCTCCAGGCTTCCTGATCCCATCTGGCCAGCACACCAGCCCTGAGAAGGCTTAGGGGCCAGTTGTCCTCAGCCTCTTCTGTTGCCTTCAGCTCCTGCATGATATCAAGACCTGCAGAGCCTGACATTTGGAGTCCCACAGACTCTGCTGCCCTATGACCTAAGACCCTTCTCACCCTCTCACAATTGCTTCATTGGTGAAAAAGGGATACTATTATCTGCCTCACAAGGTCATGTTGAGGATTAAATATGATTAAGATCATGAAGTACTGATTACAATGTCTGGCCTGAAGAATGTATTCATTAAAGTGTTAATCCTGTCTTTTAAATTCCATGTTCTTGGGATTGTGCCAGAAATCTACAGTAAACTCTTTCTTGGGCACCTGACATTGAAAAGAAATAGTCCTTGTCTTCCATGTGCCAGAAATCTACAGTAAACTCTTTCTTGGGCACCTGACATTGAAAAGAAATAGTCCTTGTCTTCCATGTCTCAAAGTGAGTGTGTTTAGTATGCAAGCTTTTGAGATAAGAGGGTTGGTGCAGTTTGCACGGATGGCTGTGGTCTGTTCCTTCCTCTTGGCTGGCCAACTGGACCATTGTTCCCATGACTGCTGTCTTCCTTTTTCCTCCCGGCAGCTGAAGCCGGCACATCTGCTGGCCACAGGAATAGGGCCAGACGGTACAGGCTGTCTGAGCTTATCTCAGCCATGAGGAGTGCTAGCATAGGCTCCATATACTTCACCTTCCCTTAGGATGGCCTGTGCTTCTTGGCCTTGGCAGCCACAGCAGGAAATGGGTTTCTGTGCTAAGACAATGTGCTATCAAACAGGCCTGGGGACTTCTTGCCTACCTTGTTTATTCATCAAGCATCTGCTTTAAACAAAGGTTATTTTTAGGAATGTCCTTTGATCTGGAAGTTATTGTCAAGCCAACAAGATTTAACCCATATGAAATGCAGTTGTGGAACAAGATGGCCAGATATAGACTTCTTAGCAGTGGACTACTCCAGAGTGAAAGTTCTTGCTTGTTTTTCAACTTGGATCTACTAGCTCCAATATCTGTCCAGATCAAAGACCAGCTTTTGCATCACCAAACCTCTTATTTTTGCAGGTGATCAAAGATACTGGGCTTCAGCTTGCCTTTTTTCTCTCTGTTGTTTTTCTCCCTCCAAATTATCTACATTGTAGATCTACATTGTAATTAGCCTGGCCCAATAAGTCATGTGATTGATTCCTTTTACAGCATCAAAGTGCCTCCATTGGCGACCTTATGAACTGTTTTGGGATGTCCAAGCCTACCTTTAAGATTATGCCTTGTAGTATTAGAAGCCCCAGCAAGCATTTTCATTTAAAAAGTATGAATTAAAATCCTGGGAAGTAGAGACCATGAAGAATTCTCTCCTCATGTCCTCTCCACCCAAAGGGGCCATGTAACTCATTCTGGCCATTACTCACACTAGCCTTTAACAGTTCTGAATCCTTTCCTCCTTTCACCAAAATGATGACGTCTGAGTACACAGGAAGCATTAAGTTGTAGCTTATGTTCCTTCCAAACCCAAGAAGAATCTCCTGAAGGGAGGGAGTCAAGGCTTAGACTCAGCTTTCCACTGGTAGCATGTTTTCACTGCCCACCAGTACGTCATTGTCATTACTGCTCTTCCTGCCATAGGCTGCTGTGAGTGGGAGCCAGCAACCACACGCATTCAAGAAGGAATTTTCCACCACTCATTTCTAAATAAAAATGAAACAAGATGTGCTCTAATCAAATTATTAAAATATTATAAATTAACAGGCTATTCTTATGGTATTTCCCAAAAGGAAATGGCCTACCTGGACTTTTTAAAGGGAACCAGTTCATGCTGAGTTCTCATTCTTAGGTTATCATACCAATTGAAGCTCCAAGGAAGAAAAATGGGGCTGGGATTTGGCTCAGCTGGTAGAGCGCTGCACTGCAGTCTCTGAGGTCCCGAGTTCAATTCCCAGCACCACAAAAACGGGAGAAGGGCCTCCCAAGGCAATCCCGAAACAGCCAGCCATTGAAAACCCTATGAGGGTCACTATGAGTCAGATACTGACTCAACAGCACCTAACAACAACAACAAAGGATTTCAAATTTTCCACTTTATGAATCTAGAAATTACTGGGCACTTTTCTATGTATTTTAGCCTCATGACAATCCCATGAAGTAAATATTAGTAGCCCCCTTTTATAGATGAGGAGACGAAAACAGAAAAGTTAATTAAGTAATTTCCCCAAAGACATGGCCAGTGAATTGGAGCCATATTGCAACTCAGGCAATCTGACTTAACTATAAAATACTAACATGCTATAGAATGTTGTTGTTGTTGTTAGGTGCCATCAAGTCAGTATCTGACTCATAGCAACCCGACATACAACAGGGGAAACACTATTGTCAGTGCTTCTCTGCTGTTCATAGTGTTTTCAATGGCGGATTGATTTTTGGGAGTGGGTTGCCAGGTCCGTCTCCCAAGCACACAGCAGCTGGTCTTCCCAGGTGGTCTCCCATCCAAGTACTAACCAGGCCCAGCACTGCTTAGCTTCCAAGATCTGATGGGATCAGATGCCACAGGACTACAGCTGCAGGCTACTATACAATCCTGTGCTATTATATAGTACTAGACTGCCCCTCCAATATCAGATTCTTTTCTATATTCCCAAGTTATGTGTGAGTGAACTGGTTACTTGTATTCTAATCATTATAAAGTAGAGGTAACAAACCAATAGCCCAAAGGCCAAATCTAGTCAATAGGTATGCTTATTTTCTTTGGTCAATGTAGTATTTTAAAATAATTCAAGTCTGAACATATTTAGACAAGGCAAATCCTCTCTAACTAACCAATGTCCCCACCACTTCTTATAATACTACTTACCTGTCCTTCTAAGACATTTAACTTTTATTTTTAACATAAATGGTTCAGATAGGGCCATACTATTACATGGCATATACTTACAAGCATGTAGACTTGGGTTTATTGAAACTGGCAATGTTTATCTGTTGTTCAAATTATTCAAAGCCAAAAGTCAAAGTCAATATAATAACTGGCTTCACATCTTGGCTAAGCCAGTGATATGAGGTCATGAATATGTCACTTAGCTTCTCTGTATATCATCTTTATTATTTGCAAAACAAAAGAAATGTTATCTATTACTTAACTATTTCTTGGCATTTTAAATGAAAAATAAGATAAGGAAGAGTTGCTCATTTAATTAGCAAATATATAGTAAGTATTTATAATATTCAAGCCACTCATTTAGGGGCAGAGGTACAAAGATAAATAAAACATGATCCGAGCCATCATATAATTGGTGACAAAAGAATAAAAGTATTAAAGGATAACAAATACTACACAAGAATATTGATCCCTATGAGGTATTCATAGAATTTGAACCAAACCTTAAAAAAAGAATGACATTCAGATGGATAGAAAAAAAGGAAAATCTTCCTAAACAGGGGAACACCTTTGTTTTCAGAAAAAGATCATTTGCATTTTTAATTACTAGTTAAAAACAATATACCTAACAGAACTGTCTTAAAGCCAAGTTCTAACTTTTACTTTGTGGTCAGGCTCAGAGTTACCACCTGGATTTCCATGTTTTCCTTCCAGGAGGAAGAGACACTGCAGGTCTCGGGGGCAAAGGAGGTCCTTACCGGCTAGATGCGGGCCACAAAGTGTATCAGGTCTCTGAGGCTGAGAAGGATGCAGTTCCTGAGGAGGTCAAAAGAGCTGCAAGAGAAATGGGCCAGAGAGCGTTTCAACAGAGGTGGGTGTTCCCTTCGCATCTTAAACGGTGCTGGTGACTGGTGTAGACACACACTCGCGCACACACACATATGCACACATACACACACACACACACACAGAGTGAGAGCAAGAGAGGGAGACAGGGAGAGAGAGAGAGAGAGAGAGAGAGAGAGAGAAAGCTTTAGTTCTCCAGCAGTGCAGTGAAGGGCAAGGTCAGTGGGTTAATATGAGGTAGGGCCAGCACTCAGCCAGGATTTGAAGATGAGAAGAGCTAGAATATCCCAGGAAGGGCAAACTAAATGAACAGAGATTCCTGGGCAGAATGAGCAGTGTTGATGGCAGGGAGCCCCAGCTTGCCTTGCATGCCTAGGACAAAGGGGACCCGTTAGGGAGAGGTGAGCAGTGAGGGGTGGATGAGGAGGCCTTGTCAGCAGGTGAGGGCCTTGAAATCCAGGCCATTGAGCTTGTGACCGTCAGACATTCCACAGCTGTTCTGGGCCATTTTGTTTGGCCCTATCTGAAAAAGAAGAACCCACATGATGCTTTCACCACAAGTCTACACGACTTATTCAGCAAAAGTGAAAAATGCCAAAGAACCAGCAATATCTCCTTTCAGGCACTGAGACATTTGGTGGTGGTTTGTGAAGCAGATTTACATTTTTGTGCTCAGTGAAAGGAGCTGAGTACAATTAGAAAAGAAAGGCATAACGCGTGTGTATGTGAATTATGAAATTGCTCCCACGTAGAACATTTGGTATTACGTTATATGCTGTGCTTTCACATCCTGCAAGTAAACAATACAGAACAATAAAGACAGACATGCAGGTCCAGCTGCCACACCCTCAGGAAAGTCTGCAAGCTGCAGGACCCTTCATGAGCCCAGCAAGTAAATAACCCACGGGCCACTAGAAACCTGCTGGCTCCCTGGTAACCTTAGGTAGTTTGTTTATCCTTACTGTGCCTGATTTTTCACTTCTGGAGATGGGGCACTGCTCTCTCCCTTCCTGTCAGGTTGTAAGGAATGGGAACAGTTGCTATTTCTCAACAACAACAACAACAAAAAAAAGGTGGAAGGAGCTGCCTGCCATGGTACACACCTGTAATCCTAGAGACTTTCGAGACTAAGACAGGAGGATTGCAATTTCAATGCCAGAGGGAGCCTGCACAATGTAGAAAGACCCTTTGTCAAAAAAAAAAAAAAAAAATTAAGGGTGATGAAGATGCAGCTCAGTGGTAGGAGACTTGCCTATCATGTGTTGGCATGGATTCAACTCCCCCATACTGAAAAAAAAAGGAGGATGAAAGAAACATTATACTATAATGAAAAGTCTCATTAGAATTAAAATATTATTCTAATTTCGTATAAATAATGAACTATCCATTTAAAAAAAAAACCTATTAATTAGATAGCATCATTCTCCTTTCCCCAACTAATGAGTTACTATTGTACTGCTCCCAACCCTTCATAAATAACTATCCAGTCTGAATTTTGTCCCTGTAACAAGCAACAGAGCACATGAGTGTTCACAGGGAGGCAGAAAGGCCTTACAGTGGCTCTTGGGCACAAATGTGCAACCTCTTCTGTGATTGCCTCTAGGAGAAGGAGGCTGGTTCTGTTAAGGACCATTGATTGTCCTACATGAGAAAGAGGTCAAGGGGCATCTGTGATAATAAGACAACTGAATTTAGTGGGTATAAGAAAGGAGAGAGGATGCTGGGAAGAAATAAGTGAGAAAACTATGTATCTCTATTAACACTGCAGAGAAACCTAGTGGAAGTATAAGTGGATACATAAGGTAGCTGAAAGACATAAAAGGTGGACAAGAGTGTGAAAAAGGGGAAGAAGCAATAAAAACACAGAGATCCTGAGAAAGACAAGGGCACCAAAAAGCACCAAGAGAAAAATGTTATTTTCTACTTTGACATAGAAATGGAAATTTCATCCCATTTGATAATATTCCATTTAATACTGCTGAAACATTTTCTTTTAACTTTTTATTATGTACCTTTTCAGACACAAAATGAGAGAGAGGAAAAAAAACATATAATGAGCCCTATTTCCCTGTCCCCTAAGATCAAGGAGAAAAATCAGACTGCATTGCCAGTCTCTAGCCCTAGATTCTTATCATAAATATTTCAGAATATGTCTATACAATATGAAAACACAAACACAACATGCAATTCTATTATGAAGTCTTTTAAAGGTAACAATTGTTTACAATCATCAAATAATTAGTTTTAAGGTTTATTTTTCTAATCTGGGCATATGAGAAGGAAGTCAAGTTCTGTCATTTATGCTTTCATAACACCCTGTGCCTTTTCTGTTATCACTCTTTCCCTTCTTATTATTGACTCTCTCCATTAAGTTCCTTGAGAACAGAATCTGATACGTGGTAAACATTCATACATATTTGTGGAATAAATAATACCTACAAGCATACAGGTTAGCTCAGTTGGTAGAGTGCTGCTCCACATTCTGTGAGGCCCTGGGTTCAATCCCTAGCACTGCAAAAGTGGGAGAAGGATATAGCAATCCACTCCTGAGGCAATCCTGAAACAATCAACCATTGAAAACCCTATGAGGGTCATTATGAGTCAGACCCAACTCAGTGGCACCTAACAAAAACAACAATGACACAAGCATACAATAATGGTGTCATCCTTTAGCAATCATCTCTTGGCATCCATGAGAGATTGATCCTAGAACCTCTATGTGGGGAGCACACCTCCCGGTCCAGCCCTGATGTTCCGACGGGCGGCACCACCACGCACACAGATACTAAACACAATTCACTCAGGACCCTCGGGTGAGCGGTGTGGACTCCTGTGGCCCTTGGGAGTGCTGGCGGAGAATGGAGAAAGGAAAAGCCTTGAGAGCTTTTGCCTTGTGGGGACAAACACAGCTCTTTATTTCTCTGTCCTTATCAGAGCAGAGAAACCCAAAGTGTACAGCTTTAAGTGCTAGCAGCTCTTATACTGCCTCAAAGGCAGATGCTTCCATGTTGGTGGTCTTGGTGGTCATGAGGAAAAAGTTCTTGCTTCATTGGTGGTCACACAGAAAGAGAGAGTTCTTGTCTAGTCAGTGGTCTACAACACACAGAGAGAGAGTTGTTTCCTTGCTGATGGTCCGGGCAAGAAAGAGATATGTTTCCTTACCAATGGTCCAGGCGAGAGAGCGAGCTGTTTCCTCATTGGTGGCCCAGGTGAGAGAGAGTGAGCTGCTGCAGTGCAGCATCTCATATAGCTTGCTCTCGGAATGGCCTGAGCCAATCAGCTTTAAATCCAGTTGTCCAATCAGGTTTGGGGGATTTGCGAAGGGTTTTGTACAAACATCCAATCAAGTTACTTTCATTTTCCCTAGATTTCTAATTTACAAACCAGACTTCAAAAGCTGTTTTCCCAGTTTTGGGGTTTTTGCCAATTTCCTCCCAATTTCTCCCTACACCCCATTGCCTATCCAGAGACACCAAAACTAAAAATACTCAAATCCATTATGTAAAAAGGCTTAGTATTTGCATATAACATACACACATATTCCCATGTACTTTAATACCTAATACAGTGAAATCTATGTAAATAGTTGATGTACTTTATTGTTTAGGGAATAATGACAAGGGAAGAGTCTATACATGTTTAATAGAGATGCAGTTTTTAAAAATATTTTTGACCCAAAGTTGGTTGAATCTGCAGATACAAAACCCATGGATACGATATATGGATGATGAACTATAATGGCATCACCCTTCAGTATCTGATTCAGAAACTGGCTGAAACTAGACAATCCTAGCCATCAGCCAGAAGGTCTACTCTATTGCCTTGAGGAGCCTAATACTACCAAAAGTTACTCACATAATCAATATAGTATTTAGTTAGAAACCATTTGTGTCTGTTTTTAAGCCAGACACTGGTCCTACCTATGAAGGATTGATCAATTCAGGGATACTAACAGAAGGAAACAAGCATGAGACACTTAGGCATGACATATAACAGAAACATTACACCAACAAAAAGTGAATGAAATAGACAGTGGGTACTGTACACAATAAGAAAAGCATTTAGAGTAGGCACCAACCGTGGAAATTACATCCACTACCATTTGCAAAACTAATCAGTCTCATACAGTGGATCTAGGCTTATTTGTTTTCTCATAACTGATTCAAAATTATAGTATTTAAGTCTAACCTATGAGAAAAAGTAAAATGAGAGCTAAAATTCCCAGACTCCTACGTAACAATAAATACACCCTTTAAAATATACTGTGCCAACAAGTGCAGTTCGTCCACTAGATCACTAGTATGTGATGCAGCTGTGCCTTGCAGTTTTGATCAGAGGTAAAGAAGTAGAAGCTTGTATTTTCAGCTAGTTTTGTGGGCTTGAGAATAGTGTCAAAGGACACTTGTCTAATCCAGAGGCTCAAATTTCTTTTTTTCTTTCTCCATTTCCTGCTTCAGTCTTCATCTTTCAGAATTTGTTATCCACTTTGAACACCTTGTAGATGATCTTTGTGAGAGCTGACACAATCTGGGATATGATTTCCAGATTGATTCATAATTAAAATAGCATGTGATATGTTTTTGGGTGCAACATGATCACACAGGAGGAAGCCCTATAACTAGAGCTACAAAGACCACTCCACTCAAGGTCACTTACCAACTGTCTGGCTCCTTCCTTAAAATATGGCTATATACATGTGTGTGTGAGAGAAAGACAGAGAGGGGGGAGAGAGAGAGAGAGAGAAGGACCGGGGAGGAGAGGAGGGAGGGAATAAGAATGAATTCCATCCTTTTTTCCCTCTCCTACCTAACCACTCCCCTGCCCAGGACAAGCTCTATCTACATTTTTTTCTAGTTGGTACTAATCTCTTTTCTTTGGAAAAGAGTTTATTGACTTTCTAGATGTGAAGTGGGTAGGTGGCAAATCCTGTAGTGTTCATTGTTCCCAGCTTCTGTCAGCCCAGATACTTGAGATATAACATAATCTAATGAAAATTTTAGACAGGCTTCAGAGATTGCCAAAACTAGACAAAAGAAGTATTGTTAGGAGGTCAAGTCCTATACACATACTCCTTTTTGTTCTTCAGAACAGAGAGTAAGATTTAGAAGGGCACCTTGGCATGTCACTCTGGGAAACAACAGATATTGCAGTGTGGTACTTGTCTATATTTACCTTGTGATAGCATTTTCTAAGTGTTATCCAATAGCATTTATTTCGTATCATTATGTTCCAGGTGTTGGGCTAGGTATTAGAGACTCAAATAAAAGAATAAGATGTGGTCTTTCTCCCAGAAGAATAGAATAGAAAACACCAAAGCACATCACATGTAATAAATGTATTTTTTATTAAGTTTTTGGTTTAGTTGTACATAAACACATGCACTTATGTGTAGTGAATCTCAATGTAAGATATATTTGCCACTGTGGAATATAAAAGCTTGAGAAACACTGTGACAGAGGGAATCAGACCTATCCATTAAAGCAATGAAGTGTACAGCTTCCATGGTCTATAAAAGGCACATGAAAAAGAAATGGTCCATTTTTCTCAGATCAGGTGAGACTTCATAGGATATGGCCATTGGCTGGTCTTAAAACTGAGGGGGTGGTGACTAACAGAATTGAGTGGTAAGGCAAGAATTGCCAGTGGTAATCTAGGATTAGCCTTATGGGGTTCTGATAATCTTCCAGCAGTCTGAATGTATTTTCCCAGTGGTTGGCCTAACAAGGAAGAATAGAAACCACTCATTCTCCTTCAACATTTGAGGTTTCCTTTCTAACTCAAGGTGGTAAATATACTATAGATAAGAGTTTCAGCTATACATCTAAGCTCTATACCACCACCATTACACACATGCACATGAACTCGCACACACACACACACACATACACACACAAAGAGAAAGAACAGTTTAGAAGACTGTTATGGTTAATGTTTTAAGAGATGCATTCTTTATTGCCTGTCCTAGTATCAGTTCCTTTTATATTTATAGACATTCATAGAAATGTGTGGTTAAATTAGTGCTTAATATCTACAACCCTGTAAAACCCAGGAACAATCACTCAGTGAAAGAACCTCCTACTTACAATTAGTTTAAGATGCTGCCTGTTGAAAAATCCTGAATCTTACTTTTATTTCAGTCATTCATATGGATTTATCTTGAGCACTTACCTTCTAGGTCCATACTAAGCTCTGTTCATATGAAGATGAGAATGCTCTACCCTTTACCTCAAGGAGTGCAGAGGCTAGTTGGGGAGACAGTAGGTAGGCAATGATAGGCTGGTGTAGTGAATGTTTTGACCTAGGGAGGATTTAAGTGAGATGAGAGCTCAAAAGACAGATCAAGAGTCAGAGAAGACTTCTTATAGGAGAAAATAATTGATCTGAGTCTTGATGGGCAAGTAGGAATTAGTAGGCAAAGAAGCAAGAGAGGACTCTCCCAATAAAAGAGAATCACCTGCCAGGTCACCAAGGCATGGGCCCATGGTGTGTACAGGGCACTGCCAGGGAGCTGCAGGGGCTACAGCAAAAGGAAATGATGAAAGATGATTTTTTATTTAAAAAAAAAGGGAGCACTGTACTAGGAGGGTAGAATTTCAAAGCCAATATTAAAACAATTATTCTATTTAAAGTACACCATCAGCAAATTTACAGAACTATCATATAGGGATATATGGCAACCAACACATTAACTTACATTCTTAGGGCCCAAACAATTATCTTGGTTAACCAAATATATGACCTCAATCTTAAAAAGCCATCCATGGGAACTCGCCTAGGAATATGCCACATGAACTGATCAGCTGCCAACATCATCCACATCTTTGGGATATAGCAATGGAGTTCTACACTCTACTATAGAGCAATTCATGACCTCGCTGTTGGTAGGTTGAAACTGATCATAGTGGGAATTTTTATGACAGAAATAAGCAAAGTACAGTATAAATGAGTGCTTTTATTTTTCCCTGGAAGGTGATTGGTTAATCACTTGCCAGCACACCACTGGTCATGCCTCTCCTTTGGATCTGAGGATACTGCTGCAGACATCACTTCTTGCCTTTTCTCCTCAAAGTCAATCTGAGTTGTCAAGAAGACTGCTACAGTTCTAGCAGTAGTGAGTAAAAGGAACAGACCCACATGAGCATGACGTAAGCTGGTATCTTCTTTCACCCTTCTTATCTCAGGTTGAAGGAAATTCGAATGAGTGAATATGACGCTGCAACCTATGAAAGGTTTTCAGGTGCTGTTCGGCGACAGGTTCACTCCCTCCGAGTCATCCTGGATAATTTACAGGTAATCTTCCATTTATGTACCCACAAAATTATCTGGACCCAAAGCTGGATCTATCCCAAAACTGTTAGAAAAAGTTATCTGAACCCTAATCAGCCAGTAAGAACAAATTTATGAGCACCAAAGTGTCTGCATAAAGCTACAGGCTCACCTCATGGCTTTCTTAGTTAAATTCTCCAAGAAAAGATTTGACTTCACCTTTCCTCCTGTCCAGGAAGCAGTAATTTTACCAGTAACTCTGGCAGGCACCTGGTTTCCTGAGTCTCCTCATGGAAGATCTATGTGTATCTCACCTCTACTGGAAATTCACAAAAAGAATTTTTGCCCTACAAATCATTTTACTGTCACTGAAGACACAGAGGATCATTTTGGGTCATCCAGGATGTGCATTTTCTATGCCCTCTGGCTCCTCTTCCGCCAGCCCTCCCATTGTCCCTGCATTGCTTATCTTTTTACAGTTTCACAAAATTTTTAATGCTTCAGAACCAGTAGATACTACTATGGCTCTTAACAGTGTTGATTAAGATACTTCACTATTTCCTAAGAAAAAATTTATTTCTTGCCAATTTGCACAAATAATTAAGGAAGAGCTAAATATTCCCTAAATGATGTAAGAAGTCAGATTATTTTGTTTTAAGAGAGAACAAAGCCTCATCTAAGGGGAGAAGGGAAAAGGTCAGGAGACAAGCCATCCATACTTTTCCACTCTGCTCTAGAATTTTGTGTTCCTTTCCATGAAGGGTTTGAAAGTGATTTATCTTCAGTTTTGCCTTTTCTCTCATTGATTCTTGTTTGTAATTTTTCTTTTGATGGAATACTTGTTATTTTTTGCTACATATTGGTAGTCTGTATGCAGTTTTACTCTAGTGTCTTTACCTAAAACTCTGGGAAAGCCTTAGTTTTTTTTGTTTTGTTTTGTTTTGTTTTTTGTTTTCAGTGCTAAGGAGTTGAATCCAAGGCCTTGTACATGATAGGCAAGTACTCTACTACTGAGCTGCACCCACAAGCCCCCTTTAAAATTTTTCTTTTTAATTTTGAGACAAGATCTTGCTAAATTGCACAGGCTGCCTTTGGCCTTGAACTCATCCCAAGTTGCTGGGGTTACTGGCATGACCTATTGTGGTTGACTCAAAAGCCTTATTTTTAGAAGAGATCTAAACTATGTCAAGAGATTAGGAAAAGTTCTATCATTTCCAGGGGGAAAGTTCTTAACAAACAATTAACTGGATGCCTAATTTCAAAAATGTATGGAATGTAATAATTAAGTCATTTGCTTTTTTAAAAATCAGGATAAAACAGCATAAGATTTTATATGAACTATGTAAACAACATGACACTGAATGGTTTTCTTCCATAATCACTCACTCAGCAAGCTTTCATAGCCCAGGCATTGAGAGCAGCTATCCAACTGCCTGGTGGGCTGTGAGCTTCAGGGCAAGGCAAAGTTGACCAAGGGCTTAAATGAGTGGTTCAGAGGAGATGTGGGTAATGGGAGATAGTGCCGGTACTAAGACTGAAGAATGTGTACAGTTTAATCATTCATTTATTTCTTAAATTCTCAATGTACCTCAGCTATTAGGAATTTAAAAAATATAGCCCTTGCCTTCAATAAAGGAACTCAAGACAAAAAAAGAATGATTTGCTAAGTTCTGCAGAGAAGGTGGCCTTTGTAGAGTATATAATCCCTGTGTTCATTCTTGAGGGATGTTGAGGGAATTCCCAGGTGGTTGGGAAGTTGGGCATCCCAAACATAGGGAACAGCAAGTAAAAGTGCACAGGGATGAAAGGGAGTATGGTGAGTTCAGAAAAGGACAAGTGTTCAGTACAGCTGAAAAGAGCATGAACAGGTGGGAGACAGTGGTGAGAGAGGAAACAGTCAGTCATGGCATCAGCCTCTGGATGCCATGAGAATAAGCAAACAACCATGGGTTTTATTGTGAGGATATACTACTGGGTTTCACAGTACTAGAAGGGGATACAGAATACATTTTTAGTTAAAAAACTCAAATTCCTCATCTGGTATTAGTTAATGTCTTGATTGGTTTTTGTTGGGCACCCTGCTATAGTTACTATTACAAATACTGTGGAACTTAATCCCCCACATCAACCCTTTAAAATAAATGGCATTTTATTTATAAGATTAGCCCCAAGGAAAGAACTCAGATCCACTACTGTGACTTCTCACAGTAGCACAGAAATGAAGCTTGGGTTAGGATTAGGGTTTGCATCAAGAAAGCACTCTTCTGCAAAACGCCACAGCCATGAGACCAGTATCAGAAAACAGAGTCCAGTTTCGCTTTCAACTCGCAGAAAGAGATGAAAGAAACCTGTGAAAGACTCAAAGAAAACCAACAATTAAGGTTAAATGTATGGAAAAGAAAATTGGCATTTATTTTAAAAATCCTTAAGGGGATTGTGGTTAGTAATATTGGCTAAATATCATTAGTTATTTCAGGGAAGTTTTATTCTCTCCCCTAAAAAAGAGAAAATAGATTTAAATAATAGCAAGAACTTTAAGATATAATCTTTACAAATAATACCAGCATTATAACAATAACAAGCATTTACTGAGCATTCGCCCTGTACCAGGCATCCTACTGGGTGCCCAACAGTGTCAACATCATCCAAGTTACCTCCATCATCATTGTCATCGGTCATCATCATCATCATTATCATCACTGAGTGCCTAATAATGCCAGCTCTGGAGCCAGACAGCATGGGAATGACAGATAATAGGGCAGTAATGAGGATGAACTCAGCTGGTACATGTATACCATGAAAACAGTGCCTAGCATATAGTGTTGTTTCCAGAAGGATTAGCTTTATCATTATTTTGATTGTACTTACTAATAATTATCAGCCTATACTACAAGTCAAAAATACCTGTTCAAGTACTTTACGTTATTGATGCTATTTAATCTCTATGCTAATCATGAATAGCCTTGGATATATTCTTTTCTATATTTCATAGATGGGATACTGAGATTATTATCTCAGTGTTTTTAGTCTGATGGAGTATAGATATTTTGCCTCCACTGTACAGATGAGGAAACTGAAGATTAGACAGATGGTATAACTTGTCTTGGTTTATATGACCAGTGAAGCAGTTGTCTGAGCCTAATATATTCTTCCAACTCTACAATTCCATTGAAAAAAATATATATGATGTTTATATATATATTCATACATTTTGTGCCATTATTCAGATGCCATCACAACATTTTCTAATGCTTCTCCTATTGAATAAGTATTTTAATCCATAGAGGAATTATTTTCAAGTAGGCGTACTAGTTCTCAATTTAAGGGTATAGGGCTACTTCAAAACATACCTATTGGCCAAGAATAGACAGGGCCATGTGTAGAATATGAAACTTTAGGCAGTAAGAAAGCTTTCATTTGTCCCTTCTTGCCATCTTCTGCCAATCCTATGTGGCTCCAATTGACTAAAATCTCCCAGCTGTTTTGAGGTTGCTGTGTAATCCCGGTAACCATGGGTGTTTCCTTGGTGAACATCAAAGTGTGTCCAGGAACTACCAAATCATCATTTGAGATGACTTTGCAAAGCCCAGCTTCAAGTCCATGCTCTGACTCCAGGTGGCTGGGCCGAGATCTAAGGGACAGAAAGTGCCCTTGTCACACATGTTAATGCCTGCTTCTGCATGTGCCTGGGTCATAGTACCTGTCATTCTTCTCTATTAAGATAGCTATCACTAGTGACCTCCTTTCCCTCTTGACTAGATTCTGTATGAATATCATAAAGCCCTGGTAATTGGACCTTTTCCTTTTCTGAATCCATAGCAAGAATTTTCTCATGAGAATAGTAAATTCTATAGTATTTTAATTATACTTTGTTCAGAATCTCAGTCTCTGATTGCAGCATTCCCTAACAGAAGAAAATATCCATTCCCAAAGAAAGCCACTGAATTTAATCATTTCTTCTCTCTAATCTTTTTCTAATCTGTAATCAATTATTTCATCCTTAGCTAAACTAAATTATCCTTTGTCTGATTCTTGGCTAATATGTCGTCATGAATCAATATACTTATTTATTATTAATTATTATATTCTAAATTATTAATAATCAATATAATTATTAACTATATTCTTTTTTCCTTTACTTTCAAAATCAACTTTGGTTCAGGTAAAGAGTTTTGATCACTGACCATGTAGCATACCCTATGCTTGGCACTGAAGCCACCAAGCTTGATGAGATATTGTCCACATACTCAGAAGGTTCTAGTCTTACAGGGCAGAGAAGACAGATACCTAAATGCAGATCATTTCAGTTTAATATGGTAAGTGCTTAGATGGAGAGATGCATAGAATGGAATAGAAGCCAAGAAGAGATGAAGTCAGAATCCACACTGAGGGAAAGGGTATGAGCTGAGTCTTGAAGGACATGAAATATTAACTAGTCAGAGAAGGATAGAGGCAATGTCCCAGCAGAGGGCACAGAATTTCTCCTATCTATTGCATCATCCACTCCCAAAGCAATCCTGGGACAATCAGCCATTGAAAACCCTAAGAAGGTCACAATGTTTTGGACTGGACTCAAGGGCATGGAATAACAGCCACCACCTTTCATCATTGACCAGTCACAAGTGTTTGTAGACTGAAAACAGTTTGTGAAGCAATAGTCTAGACAGAAGAACCATCTGAGCAGAGGATGAAGACTCAAATACCAGACTCTTTGGAGAATGGCAAATGGTCCAGAGTTACTAGGGCTCAGAATATGGGAGCGGGGGAGGTTGGAGGTAATGGGAAGTGGGAGAGAAAACTGGAGAGAACTTGAATCAAGAAGGGCCTTGAGCACCATGCTGAGGAGGCTGGCTATGGTCTCTAACCAGTGAGGAACCACAAAGGTGCTTGAGAAAAGAAGTGGGATGATTGTATGTTCTTCAGGGATTGGCACAGCCATAAAGGAGAAAGTTTGAGAGAAGAGAGAGGTGGGAAGACAGAAATCAAATCACAAAATTATTTCAGTTCTTGAGGTGAGAAATGGTAGGAGCCTGAAACAGTGATTGACATGAAAATGGAAAAGTTGAGACAAATTCAAGCAGTCGGGAGGTAGGATAAGAAAACAGTGACTGACAGAATGTGGGGTAAAATGGGCCAGGAGGTTTCAAGCCCTAGAGGATAAAAATAGGGAGCACAGGAAAAGGAAGGACTTGTGAAAAAAGCAAATATTTCCTTTGGATGCTCGTGTGTTTTCTCACTACTATGATACCTTGCAACAATGTCAAGGACGATATTTGAAGTTTTCAAGATGTGAACCTGGAATTCAGGAGCAAGGCTACATGTCTACATGGATATTTGTGTCTATATTTTTATGGCTATTTATATTGGAGACAGCACAAGCTGAGAGATCCCCACCACTGGAAATGAATGAATGAATGATGAATGAATGAAACAAATCAGAACCAACCAAAACCAACAGCAAATTAGAAAGAAGGAAAGAAAAAAAGAAAGAAAAGAAAATGCTTAGGAAAATATAAATTCTGTCTGGCTTATTAAAAGACTTACAGTTAACCACGTCAGTACTTTTTAATGTATTCCTTATAAATTATAACATTTTATAAAGATTCCTCAGGTTGCTTTGTGAAGAGGGTACTATAAGAGGACAAGTATGGGAGAAGGGAGACAGGTGGGAGGCTGTGGGATGGGCCAGAAGGAATGAATGCTGGCTGTACTAAGGACAGACATGGATATGGTAGAAAGGTCAGGCACTGCCAGTAGTTACAGGATTTTTCCAGTGGATTGAGTGTGGGTAAAAGGATGTCACCCAGGCATTGGGCCTGAACAGCTGGAAGAGTGAGGTTGCCCACTACCTTTTACTGAGATAGGGGACACCTAGACAGAGCAGGTTGTTTTGGGGTGGAATCTCAGGGTTTGAATGTGTTAAGATGCTATTGTAGAAGCACACCATATGTGTAGTTCCCAGCTCAGTTGAGGAAAACATATTTAACTCTTAAAGGAAAGACCTGAAATTGTTGTTCTTCATAAAAACTGAGTATAAAATGACAGTAAACTATCACCTAAAGTAATGATTTAGTTCCACATTGGCATCCAAGGGTACAAACTCTTCTAATGAGAATCATCTTAGTTAAGCATAAGAATCACCACTTTCCATTGCAATGAGATATTACTTCAAGAAAAAGAAAATTCCCTGGAATAAGAAAGTACATACTTTCTCTTTTCTTTGCAATACTTTTCCACTATCTAGAACCTAATACATATTTAGTAAGAGATTGTTAATGGCTGTATCAAAATATTGAGAATAGCAAAATTTAAAAAATTAGTTTCCACTGATGAATAATTTATTATAAATACTATACAGAAGTTTTTGTTCATCTAACAAATATGTTTTGTTCAAATGATACAGGTTAGTAGTGTGTCAGTGACTTTTGTGTCACTGAGACCAAAACATCTGACAGAACAACCTGTGAGCCACAATGTCTTCCTCCCTTTAAGTTCTTGTGTCGGCTGGTTACAGTTACTTATTTACCCAAGAAATACTTCTTGATTATTATCAACATGCTTTATTCTGTAGAATGTTTAAACCCCAATAAAAAAACTTGCTACTTAAATTTTTTCTAATCTCCTCTAAGGCCTGCAGCTATACCACCGTGGCATCCAATCCCATCAGATCTTTGAAGCTAATCAGGGTTGGGCCTGTTTAGTACTTGGATGGGAGACCACCTGGGAACAGCAGATACTATAGGCTTGGGAGAAGGACCCGGCAACCTACTCCCAAAAAGCAATCAGCCATTGAAAACCCTATGAATAGCAGAAAAACACTGACAATACTGTTTTGTCTGTTGTACATGGAGTCTCTATGAGTCAGACACTGACTCATTTGTACCTAAGAACAACAACAACAATCTCCTCTACAGGAATAATAGAAAATTGTCTTGATTATAAAGTCTAAGTATTCACTCATGCTTAATGATAACCTAAATAAATATTTGAGATAAAGCAAAATGTTTTCAGAGCTGAAGTCACGAGACAGTGTCACAAATCACCAGATAATTGGTTTTGTCAAATTTATTCATTCTAATGTCTTCAGGGCTGTATGTGTATGCTCTCTGGTTAAACAAGATTTCCCAGAAAATGTATTAACAGAATACATCATTTTCTGAGCATTTCTGTTGGTCTAAGGATTATTTACATAAAAGTAATAAAACTATATTCTTTTTTAGAAAGTCTATAACTTGGACTTTTTAATAAAACAAACTAACTTTATACATTTAATAAGTTCTCATTAGTGTGAATTTATTGTATAATGCAAAGCATATAGACATATTTACAAGCATACTTTGCTCCATGCAATAGGACTTTATGGTAAATGAAATGTTTGACCCCTGTTATAAGAAAAAAAATATTTAAATACAGTAAGAACTTAGTATTTCATTGAGTCTCATAGAATACATGTCTTTTTATATGCAGTCTAAGATAATAAATATTTCTATTCAGCTCTTGGTAACTTTTTGAATAACTCCCTCTGTAGCTCATGGCCCCGAAAATGACTATCCTGACAGATTTCTTCCTATGTTGAGTTTCTATGTATTGGTGGGCTGGCCAAAGGATAGAAAATGAATTTTCTTCCTATCTTTATATGCAGGTTATGTACTGAAGATCTAATGAACAGTGCTATTATTATAAAACTGTCTTTGTGCTCAATAGCTCTGGATCAAAAGGCTGATACACACTTTCACTTGTCAAAAACAAAAGCTACTAGTTCATGCTTCTGAAAGAATCATGAAAAGCACTACCAAAAGTGATCCAAATAAAGATCTCATTGTAATAAAGTGATGTAAAGTCACTATGGTTTATTTGAGATTTTCTTGCATATGACTAAACTAGGGCATTTATCATTTACCAAGAAAATACAGTAAGTTTTTCTTTGATTCTCTTTAGTATATTTGTGGGAAACTAACTATGTGTAGTGGCACACACCTCTAATCCCACTACTTGGGAAGCTGAGGCAGGAGGTTTATGAGTTCAAGACCAGCAAATAAAAATAAAGGGAATATACTATACATCCACCAGAATGACTAAAAATAGTAATAAAGTATCAGTATTGCTCTGCAGTCTCTAAGGTCTCGAGTTCGATTCCCAGCACGGCAAAAATGGGAGGACATGGCAACCACCTCCCAAGGCAATCCCGAAACAATCTGCCATTGAAAACCCTATGAGGGTCCCTATGAGTCGGACACGACTCGACGGCACCTAACAACAACAACAATCAAGTGTTGGTGAGGATATAAGCAAATGAAACCCTCATACAGTGCTTATGGGAATATAAATTGAAAAAACTGCTTTGCAAAACTGATCAGCAATATCTACTAAAGCTGAACATATCCATACTCTGTGGTCCAGAACTTCCATCTAACAGGAATATACCCATATCTGCTCCAAAGACATGTTCAGAAACATTCATGATGGCATTATTCATAAGAGCCCCAAACTGAAAACAGTGGAATCATAGAAAGGATAAGCTGTGAAAGTTATACCATGACCACTGTTAGAGCTGTGAAAGAGAATAAAGTACTGCTATGCACAACGCTTTGGTAACAGGATAATGTTGAGCCAAAAAAGCTAGAGACATACATTGTATTATTCCATTTTTATGAAGTTCAACACCAGGTAAACTTGCCTGGTATAGTGGCACATGCCTATGATCTCAGCACTGGGGAAGCAGAGGCAGGAGTGGGGTATACTGCAAGCCCCTGTCTCAAAAAACCAAGGCTGGGGGATGTTGCTTAGTGGTGCAGTGCTTACCAAGCACAAATTTACCAGAAGGTATAGAGGTCAGAATGCAGGTTACCTTTGGCAGAGGGAGAGTACAGTCCAGAATAGGGAGGCTTTGGAGGCATGGGTAGTTAAAGTGGCATATTCACTTCCTAACAATTCACTGAGACCTGTATTCAAGATTTATGAATTTTATTACAAGTATGTTATACTTGAATTTGAAAAGTTAAACCAAAAAAGAGATGAAAACAGTAGGAGATTTATTGAAAGAAGCATATCCCTCTCTCTCACTTGCAGTGCAAATTTTACTAAGTCCTTTTCTTTTAGCAGCATAAGTAATGGTAGTAGTCTTTGTGCTTGGGAGTACTCCCGGAGTGATAATCATTATGGGACAGGAAAACAACAACAGCCTAAGAAAAGAGTTAAAATCCTTAGATTCTTGCATGATAATGAATCCAGAGATAGCAATTATAATATTCTAAGAGGAAAATATTTTAAGTTCCATAACCTCCTTATCAAGGGCATTAATAGGAATATAAATCCATAATTGGAACCTCTTTTATGATTCTTATAAAGCACTAATTATTAGCATAAATACCTAAAGGTAAATTTCACAGTGCTGTTGGACTCACTGTGTGACAAACTTCCACTGGGCCATAATCCTGCTGCCCTTCACCCCTCTGCCACTTCCCCTCAGCACCCAAGACCATCACCACCCCTGATTTCCTTCTGTGCCTTTAGTGTGTTACAGCAACTTCTGGACTCTAATGCTGATAAGAAATTGATATGATTAAGGCAGAACTTCACAAACTTCCCACCAGGAGTTAACACTTTTTGCTTTATGGTCTTAAAGAGCTGTTTCCCAATAAATTAGTTCTTTTATTTATGTATTTTTTTTCTGTCCTTGAGACAGGATCTTACTGTGTAGCCCAGGCTGGCCTTGAACTCACAATCCTCCTGCCTCAGCCTCTCAAGTTGTGGGATTACAGGTGTGTGCTGCTACACATAAATTAGTTTCTCTCAAACATACTAAGGAGAGTCAAAGAAAATCTTATAATATTTTCTTGGTAAATGATAAATGTCCTAGGTTGATCATATTCAAGAATATCTGAAATAAACCATAGTGACTTTAGATCACTTTATTACAATGGAATCTTCATAAATAGATGTGATTGTTCATTTCTTTTCAGTGCTAAGTAATATTCCATTGTCAGGATGTACTACATTTTATCGATTTACCAACTGAAGGATATTTTGGTTGCTTCCAAGTTTTAGCAATTATGAATAAAATTGTTATAAACATGTACAGATTTTTGTGTAGACATAAGTTTTCAACTCATTCGTATAAATACTAAAGCATGCAGTTGCTGGACTGTGTAAGAGTATGGTTTTGTTTTATTTTGTTTTGTTTGTGAGAAACTGTAAAACTGTCTTCCTAAGAAGCTGTGGAACATTGCATTCCCACCAGTAATGACAGTTCCTGATGTCCTTCATCCTCACCAGCATTTAGTGCTGGCAGAGTTTGGGATTCCAGCCATTCTAATAGGTGTATTGTGATATCTCACAGTTGTTTTAATTTGCAATTCCCTAATGACATATGATGTTGAACACCTTCATATATATATTTGCCATCAGTGTATCTTTTTTTAAAAAGTGTCTGCTCAAGCCTTGTGCCCGTTTTTTTATTACTTTTATTGCAGCATTTTAAGAATTTTTGGGTATATTTTAGATAAGAATCCTTTATCAAAATTATTATATTTAAATATAAATATGTTAATATAAACATGGAATAAGGAGAGGGAAACTCCTAAGTTACCAGCATAAAGGTTTTCATTTTAGTGGACAATTGATTTCTGGAACTACTATACCAAGTATGTACCTCCTGGAAGTATTTTCTTTCCAGCTGCATGTTCTTGGTGAGAACCTCATGATCTTACAGAGAAATGGGGCATGTTAGAGCATAGCTGCTGTTATGTAAAATGTGAAAAATACACAGCTACAGAAGGCAGGAAGAGGTGGTGAGCCTGGTCTCTTTGAATCCTTTCCCTGGTGTAAGGGTCAGACAGACAACCTTGTTCCCACAATGCCATCCTTTACAGGCCACCTCCCCTATACTAGTGATTAGGACTTGACTCCTGTCTCCTCTTTCCTCCTCTTCCTGTCATTCCTGTATCTGTAGCGGGTAGTTCCTCAGGCTTCCAGGGTAATATATCCTGGGAAGTGCCATTGTGGCTGACCGTTTGGTGCCTTTCAATCCTGACATTCTGACTCCTCGAAATACCAAGCTGTAGAGCATTGGCTTCTAATGCTTTTCATGGATGAAAAGCATTATTCTTTCACAGAATAATTGATGTGGAAAAGAAGTATTGGAGTAAGTGAAAGAGAACATGGTAGCAGCAATGGTGTGCCATGAAAGTGACATGGAAGTTGAATTCTTAAGCTGAGTTTAACAGGAACATGGAATTAGTATTAGAATAAAATTGTATGACATGTATGGTAACTGACATACTGTTATTATCATTAAATGTTGATGTGCTAAGTAAGCACATTGATGTGGCAATGACCTTGAGGACTCCCTACACAGTCCTACTAGCTGTTACATGGTTTTATTAACCAGTGATGATTTTACCACTGCAGTGGTTACACATTTAGTAATTTTTGTGATTGTTTTAAATGTAAGGCACAACTGTAGTAAAAATGAATTTAAACTATACCATCTTACCTTAGAAGAAATTTAAAATGATAAAATTCTAAGTATAATTCCACTCCTCCCCCCCATATTTTAGTGTTTCTAAAAGCAAAATATATCTTATAAACCTGTTTGCATGCATAAAAGTATTTTAGTTACTCATTCCACTTTTTTTTTTTTTTAAGAGAGTCTCACTATATAGTTCAGACTGGCCTCAAACTCACTAGGTAGCCTAGGCTGGCCTCCAGTTTATAATCCTCCTGCCTCAGCTCCTAAATGCTGGGATTATAGGCATGTGCTACCACACCCATCTTCCTACTTCTTCTTTTGTTAATCTTCATAATTTATTTTTATTAAGTATTTTGATTGTACATATTATAGGGCAGAGTCATAATTCAGTTCATATATACACTGTGCAATTAAGAAAATATGGAATGCTTCCCAAATTTGCAGTCTTCCCTGCTCAGGGACATACTAATCTTCTCTGTATTTCCCCAATGTTAATATATGTGATGTCGGAGTGAGCACATCTTCTTACTACTTAATGTAAACATAGGCATGGGTTGGAATAACCATATGCTTTGATTGGGATATTATAGTTTTTTCTCATTTAACCTCACTTGTAGTTCACCTGGAATACTTGTAAGTTATTGAGGTAACGCATTATATGAAAAGACTTTTAGAAAAGTAATTCAGAAGACTTCTGAATAGAGAAGGTCAGAGTAACTTGTGGGGTACAAAATGTTCACATTCTATTCTTTTCAGCAGTTTCCGTTTGCACATTAAGTCGCACAGAACTTGAGTAACAAATTCCTTTCCAAAAGAAAGAGTTCTGAAGATCACGTTTTCTCTGGACCTGCAGACAATGTTAACAAGTTCAAGCTGATTATTTTGTTACCTAATAAATTTTCTAGGTGCACCATGACAGAAAATCCATTGGCAATGCATCATCATTACATTTCCAGATACTAAACTTTTCTCCAGGAGTTCATTTGCATACTGTCTTCCTGTTCATATTTCCTTCAAGTGAGTTTATTTCATTGTTCCGTATGTTAAAGTAATTAAAACTGAAAAAATTCACACAAAGGGCACTCCTGTGTCAGCAGAGCATAGACCAGTCCATCCATGTGATTGCAGAACCCTCACTTATTGAAATGATCCCTGGCGAATTTCCTGTTATTCATGAGCAAAGCGTGTCAAAGACCCTGGAGAACTAATGAAAATATGGATATTGTATGTGTTTTCTTTTTCTTTTCTTTTTTTTGTTATTGTAGGCTAAAGGTAAAGAAAGACAGTGGCTAAGACACCAAGCTACTGGGGAACTAGATGATGCCAAGATCATTGATGGGCTGACAGGAGAAAAGGCCATCTTCAAACGTCGGGGTGAGCTGGAGCCACAGGTAAGGAAAGGAGAAGGAGGAGCCTCAGTCCAGCGAAGCTTGGCCATCTTTATAGAGTATGCTTTCTTGACTTGTGTGGATACACTATAATCACTGAATATAGCAATCAAGGAAAGCATTATGTTAAAGGAAAAAGAAAAACACTAAACTATTTATTATACAAGTTAAAGTCTCAGCAAGGAATGTACGGCACACTCAAATTGGATAATTTAAGGAAAAGCGAATCCAAAGGAAAGGATGGGGTTTAGGAAAGCTGAGAAGATTCAGTGTAGTAGCCTAGAGCCAACATCAGTAGAGATCGGACTCTGCCCTGCGATCTATCAGGGCAGAGCAAGAAAGCAGACTCTGGAACCTGGAGAAGGTAGTTCATGGAGTGGTGGCCTTCGGTGGAGGGTGATCTCCCTCTCCCCACTCCCAGGCAGCAGCAGAGCAAGAGCTAAGGGAACAAGTACCCCAACCTCTCACCCTGAGCTGCCTGTGCCACCCATCAGCAGAACCCTCTGGAAGCTCCCAGCCTAGAGAGCTGCCCTTGTGGCCCATATACGCCCTAGAGGGGAAACTGAAAGCACCCTATGAGAAACTGCAGACCTATGAAGTCCAGAGGATTCCTCAAGTGAGAACAATCCAGCAATCTTGGTTTTCTTTTTTGTTGTTTTGGTTTTTTGTTTATTTTTGTTTTGGTTGTTTTGTTTTTATTGTATTTAGGGACTGAACCCAGGGTGTCACACATACTTTGTAAGCGCTCTACCACTAAATTGCACCCCCAGTCCTTTTTTTTTTTTTTTTTTTATCTTGAGACAAATCTTGCTAAATTATGCTGGCTGCCTGGGGCCTCGAACCTGCAGTCCTCTTGCTGCCACCTCCAGAGTCACGGGGATTACAAGCATGCCCCACCATGCCTGGTGCAATCTTGGTTTTTCTATAATTTTAAAGCTCTGTGTCTATCATAACTTCAGATTTGCTATATCCCTGAGGCCCCAGAATTGCTGAGTAGCTGCCCAGAGCTGGGGTGCAGCCCTGGCACGGGCAGGAAAAGGCTCTCTATTGAAATGTTTACACAAAGGATCTAGTGGTCATTTAGGGAGTTCTCATTTCAGTGTCATTGGTGTGAGTCAACGTCTGCTTTCTCTACTGACTCATTGTGGTCAGCAAGGGTGTTTGGACACATCTGGAATTGTGAGTAGTCATGGAAGCATGTGTGGCACTGTTGTTAATTTGGGAAGTCTCAATAAGTTTTTAAGGAATATATTGAATTTGCTTCAAACCATTATCCTGTATTCCCCACAGTATTTTCTGGAAATTGGTGGCACTGTTCATTAGTTTTCACACATGTCAGCAAGTATATAATAACAGAAGAACCTGGAATTTTCCTCTTCCATTTTTTGTCAGTAAAACTGAAAAAAAAATTTTTTTTTTAATTCTACACGTTGGCATATGTAGGTCCAAAATCAAATTGACGTCCTAAATTTCACATTTTAATTGATAGTTATTGCTAGACAGCAGTTCAATGCCACTTTCATGCTTTTAATTATCAACAACAACAAAAGAAGCAGTAATTCAGTTACTGGAAGGAAAAGAAAACCAAAAGCTTACTAAAAACAAAAGGCATGTTAAAAATTTCCTTCACCAGGTGCAGTGGTGAACGCCTATAATCCCAGCAACTCAGGAGGCAGAGGCAGGAGGATCATGAGTTCGAGGCCAGAGGCAGCCTGTGTAACTTGGCAAGACCCTGTCCCAGGATAAAAATAAAAATAAAAAGGGACTGGGGGTGTAGCTCACTGGTAAAGGACTTACAAAGTATGTGAAAGACCCTGGGTTCAATCTCTAGATACCACAAAAAAGAAAAAAAAAAAAATTCTGTTCTTTGCCAGACTCTCTCTCTCCATATACCCTTGTTTTAGAAAACTGACATTTCTCCAGCTATATGGAAAATGATTTTCAAATGACTGCATAATGGGTACAAATAAAATTGATGTGGACTTCTCTTCCAAAATAACACAAACTCTTGCCAGAATTACTGACTCTGAGGCATGGAGTAAAAATGATGTGGGAGGGTTTATATCTTTCCAGATTATTATTTTTTAAATATGTTATTTTTAAGTCATCAGCCTTTCGAAGACAACTTTACTAGATTAGACTGGGCCTTGAAAGGACTATATTCCAAAGGAAAATCTCTTCCACATGGTCCTGACTACCTAAACAAGTCTGAAATTCCATTTACTGAAATTCAATCTATAGACACCTTTCCCACCTGCCAGCACAAGCTTGTGCAGGGCTGAGCCCACGATGGATCTGCCCACCTAGGGCTGCTGCTCTGGAGCCCATATGAGAGCCTTGGGACAGCAGTCACTGACATCTTTCTGCTTCACAAGGTTCTTTGTTGTTCCCTCCCTCAGCTGGGCAGCCCACAACAGAAACCCAAGCGTCTACGCCTGGTGGTGGATGTGTCAGGCAGCATGTATCGCTTCAACGGGATGGACGGGCGGCTGGAGCGCTCAATGGAGGCCGTGTGTATGGTCATGGAAGCCTTTGAGAACTACGAGGAGAAGTTCAAGGTAATGGCATGAGCTGAGGATGAGAGGTGTCATTGACTACAGCTGCCCAGAAGAGATCGCTGGGTTAGGGCATGAGGATGGATAGGTGGATGCCTAGTCCATCCAAATGGGACAGAAATTTTCATCTTCTCACCAGCTCATTTATCAGTGCAGACAGAGCGAGCCTTTAGCTTCATCTGCTTTAATAATACCTTAAGTTACAAGACTGTTTACAAAAGAAAAAAGCGCCGCACTTCATGAGTTGTATGATGTTCACCATGTTACTTAGAAGCACCAAAGTCTGTTCCCAGATTTCTCAGAGCCTCCTGTCCTCATCCTAATGCCCTAAAGCCACCCATTGTTGCCCATCACCAGCCAGGCAGCCTCCAGGGTTTGGGCACAGCCTTAGGGCACACTGTTCTCAACATCACTTTCCCTTTCCACCCAGGTAAGGATAGTATGGTCTGGGATTTAGCTCAGTTGGTAGACTGATGCTTTCTGCTCTCTGAGGTCCTACATTCAATCCCTAGCACCACAAAAATGGGAGAAGGATGTGGCAATCCACTCCCCAGGCAATTCCAAAACAATCAGCCATTGAAAACCCTGTGAGTAGCAAAGAAGCACTGGCATAGTGCTGGGTGTGGCACAGTGTGGGAGGCATGTTTTGATTTCTTGTACATAGGGTCACTATAAGTCAGACCCGACTCAATGGCACCTAACAACAAGAAGGATGGTAGAGCAGTGGGTGTCTCCCAAGCTGACAATGAAGATGCCCCCCTGAGAAAAAAGCAACCTCCCATTTAAACTATTTCCATTTTTCTCTTGCTCACATTGCTGCACATCCTCCTTTTCAGAAGTCTGTGCATGGAGAAGGCATCCCCTGTATTGCTGTTACCACCCAACATGAGCCTACTAATATACTGCTTTTTTTTTTTTTTTTTTTTTTCCGGTACTAGGGGTTGAACCCAGGGCCTCGCGCTTGCATGCTATGCAAGTGCTGGACCACTGAGCTGCACCCTCAGTCCTTTTTTTTTTTTTTCTTTACTTTTTGACACAAGGTCTCACTAAGTTACACAGACTTCCTCTGGTCTCGAACTTGCTATCCTCCTGGCTCCACCTCCCAAACTGCTGGGATTACAGGCGTGTGCCACCACGCCCAGCTTAATATACTGCTCTTAATCCACCACGGAGAATACCTATGGCCCTGGCCCACACCAGAGCATATAAACTTGAACACAATCACATGCCACGTGATTGTTATCACAAGTTCAACAGAGAAAAGCAGTGTATGTACAGACATGTATAAAGGACACACAGTTTTTACAACAGTAGTCTAGATTTTATTCTGGGCCAAGCATGTCCTTTAGGGAGAAGTGATCTCAGATTTTTGTTTAGCCTGATATCCCACCTACCCCTCAAGATTGCTTCCCAAAGTGTGGCTCTATCTTATGCTACATACAAGAATCATACTGGTGAAATCCATTGCTTTGTTTACTTTAGACTCCTAACCAAAGATAGTGCCCACTGAATCTCCCAGGGCCCCTTGTGGGAAGTTCCATGAGAGGAAGTCCTTTTAGGGTTAATTGGTAGGGAAAGGGCAGCTTTAGGCAGTGAATGTTGTGGGTTGCTAACCTCTGCACAAGTACAGGATTCAAATACAAATAAGACATGGACTTTCACCATGAGGAGTAGCTCTTTTTTCCTTGAAGAGCTGGAGTATAGCTGGGTGCATTGGCATATATCTGTAATCCCAGCAACTTGGGAGGCTGAGGCAGGTGGATCATGTGTTCAAGGCCAATGGGAGCCTGCACAACTTTGCAAGACCCTGTCTCAAACTAAAAAGTAGAAAGGGGGCCGAGGGTGCACCTCAGTGGCACAGCACTTACCTAGCACATAGGAAGCCCTGGCTTCAACCCCTGAGTGCTAAAAAACAAAAAAAGCTGGAATGTTTCCCCCTTTTAATTAGTGAAAACCATGGGAATGTTTTATTCAAGATTCCTTGGTGGTTCTAGTTGTCAGAAAGCTCTGAGCCAAAAATGAAAGACCAACTATGAAACTTTGTTGTGTCTTATGGCTTGAGGACTGGCAATTCAGCTTTTCCCTAACCTTGGCCTGCCCTCACTTCATATGTAAGTTTTTCTTGATTTTTATTTTTTACTTTTTTGTGTTTTATGGGTAGGGAAAAATATAGAAAATACTTATTTAAAAATATTTTGTATGTGTCCTAGTAGGTGTTGTTGCTGTTAGGTGCTGTCAAGTTGGGTCCTACTCATAGCGACCCTATGTACAACTGAGCGAAACACTGCCCGACACTGTGCCAGGCGCACAGTCTTTTTTATATGACAATGCTTCTCTGCGATCCATAAGGTTTTCAATAGCTAATTGCTTAGGGAGTGTGCTGTCAGGTCTTTCTCCCTAGTCTGTCTTAGTCTGGAAGCTCAGCTGAAACTTGTCCACCATGAGTGGCCCTGCTGGTATCTGAATACTGGTGACATAGCTTTCAGCATCACAGCAACTTGCAAATTCCCACAGCATAACATACTGATAGACATGTAGTGGTACTAGTATGAAGTATAGTCTAATTCTTTCTTTTTTTTTTTTTTGGTACTAGAGATTGAACCCAGGGCCTCGCGCTTGCATGCTTTGCAAGTACTGGACCACTGAACAGCACTCCCAGCCCATTTTTTCAGTTTTTGAGACAGGGTCTCTCTAAGTTACGCAGACTGCCTCTGGTCTCGAAATTTCGATCCTCCTGCCTCCGGCTCCTGAGCCACTGGGATTACAGGTGTGTGCCACCATGCCCAGCTGTAGTCTAATTCTTAAATCACTTGGACCACTGATGACCACTGATGATGTACTGGCATACATAATCACATCACAAAACATTGGAGTTTGAACTTACCCCAACATCCCCTCTATCTCCCTAGCTTCTAACAGGCCTTCCCTCCACATTGGCATCCTAGAGACTTTGTATCGTATTCCTACCACTCTTGCCAACATATCTGAGATTTGAGTGGCCACAGGCCACCCCATCTCTGCTAAGTCTCCCCAGGCCTTCCAGTGGAGGACAGAAAGGAGATGGGATGGAGCTGCTTAATTTCTCTGATAGTTTCTTTGTTTCTAACTAAATGTTCAGGGGTATAAGTAATGTATGCATGTATTACAAAATGTAAGAGATACAATAGGAGGAAGAGTGAAGAGTGAGTCCCTGTCCATCCCCATTCGCCAGTGGCAACCACTATTAGTGGATTTAAAAAAATCTCTTCTCAGAGATATTTGCTCCATATACATCAAGTTGCCGCATACCGTGTACTCTGCTCAGCATCCTTACATGGTATGTTTGGATCCAGCTTATTTAGTCTCTTTATACTTTCAGTTTGTCATTGTGAAAGAGGCATAAGAACTAAGAATAAAACAAATGAAAGGATGTCATTTACTCAGAAAATATAAAATGACTCATGTGCAAGTCACTTTGAGGAACTCCTAGTGAAAAATTTGTATTTCACAGACCAAGGCATCGTCACACGTGGCTTCTTCAAGATTCAGCAGTGTGACCTAAGACTCCCTGCCCCTGTTCCATATGGTTCTTAATGTCGTCTTCCTGCAGTTTCCCTTGGCTATAAAGGTGTCTAGTCTGTATTTGCTCTGAAACCTTCAGAAGCCCCTGGCCTGGTGTGGTGATCTGGGCTCTCTTCGTGTCTTTTGGCCCCTGCTTGTGTTTTGTTTGGCTGGGGCTCAGTGCTGAGCTGTGGGTTGCTGCAGTCCACACTCAGGGGCTCACTTGGAATCTGCCTCCACTTTTTATTCCATATTAGCATGACCCATGCCAAACCACAGAGGCCCTTGAGCGAGAATTACTGAGAAGGGGAGGTAATTCAGTGGCAAGACACATTGCTAAACTGTTTAGAGTTTTTAAAGCTTATCATAATTGTTCTACCAACCAAATTCACTTATTCCCAGGAGAGCATTCACAGTGAGAGTCACATAAGACAAGAGCAACACAGTCTGCTGTAATCAGCATAAACTCCCCTAAGCTCACAATCAGCATCATTTGTAATATTCTTATTGCACTTATACACTACAGTGAAAGATGGATTGGTAATGGTTATGTGAACCATTTTAGTGAGGAAACAACTTTTTCCCCCTTTACTTTCATTCCAATTTGTTCATTATGATTTCTCTAAGCCTTTGGGAATATTTTCACTGTAATCTTAAAACAGAGCTCCTTTTCAAAAGCTCTTAATGCCTTAATTTTTTTCTTCAGAGTACCCAATAACACCAAAAGTTTGGTGACTATTTCTCCATTAAATACTCAAATAGTGGCTCCAGAAAACAGATTTGTCTGTTATTTAGAAATTGGACTATGAAATATAGGACCTCAAGTTTGTTTCTATGAAGGCATGTAAGCCGTATTCTAAGGCAGTGGGTTTTTAACTGTGTAACAAGGAATGCTTAAAGGGTGTTTATGGGGGTTGGTGGTGTGAGCACCACATTTACCCCTTCAGTCCCAACTCATCTAAAGCAATTCCACTTACTTGATCCTGCATGATGTTTCATAAAGTAGACTTTTGTGCAAGATTCCATTTGAAAAAAAGCTTCAACTGCTAAAAAGTTTTTACATGAGAGAAAGAGTTAGAAAACCAGTATTTGATGGCCAGTACTGCATTATTACCTCTTACTGACTCTGAAGGCTTTTGCTTTGGAACAGGTGTCATCAAGCCTCACTTCACTAGATAATTCATGCTTCTTTTGACAGGTGAACCCCAGGCACAGATGTTCCTAAAACTAAGAGAAGCCAGCTTTAAATTCCATTTCTTGGGTATACCATTGAATTTTCATAATCTTGGGGGCAGGGATAACCTGGGAAATTGTTTTCACCAACCTCTCTTACAGCTGAGAGAACCAAGATTCAGAGGTTAAGTGCTTTGCCCAGTGTCACACAGCTAGACTGTGAAAAGTTGGGACTTTTTATCCCACCTCAGGGCTCTTTCTTAGCTTTTTCTCCCTATTTTTTGCAGCCATTTTATTTCTGACAAATCAGTATTTTTTTAAAAAAACTCATTCAGGAGCAAATGTATCATTTACATGTTCATCTTCTCTCTCAGCGTTCCATCATCCAAAGTAGGTGTAATAGATGTAGTTTCCTCAAAAGATATTTTGGTCAGGAAGGATGGGTTAACTCTCAGAAAGATACAGAAAGATGTGACTCACAAACCAGCATCTGCTGGGGAAAGGCCTTCTATCAGGAACTTAGTTCAGACACTGGGCATGGTGGCTCATGCCTATAATCCCAGTGCTCCAGAGGCTGAGGCAGGAGGATTGATGCAAGTTCAAGGCCAGCCTGGTCTACCTCGTGAGTTTTAGGCCAACTCAACCTACACAGTAAGACCCTACTTAAAAAAAAAAAAAAAAAAAACTTAGAATCAGTGTCTATCTTTACACTTTTCCCAATGCTTTAGGAGTGTTTCACAGGTTTAGAAATGGAGACCAGTCATTCTGTCAGGCAGCTCAGGCACTGAATACATTCTTACTACTAACCAGAAACAGGGCCAGACAAGGGTACACAGACTTTTTCTGACACCATGCAAAGTTAAGCATGCATTCAGAATTGACTCAATTATTGATGTAGAAATATTGGCTAGGCTGACCTTTCAAAAAGTTTGAGTAGAGATGGAGGATAATTGGGGGAGTTATTATTATTGGCTTCTAGCTCTGCCAATACAGAATCTATGACCTTAAGAAGATCTGTTACTCTGTCCCAACATCAGGTTCTTCACTTGTGAAATGAAGTTAAGACCTATACCAAAAGAGAAGACCTGTGCAGATGTTGAACATTATAGTCACTAAAAGTATTGCTGTATCCTTCCAATGACCCCAGGAAGTAGTAAAACAGAGATTATCCCTTTTTGTCAGAGAGGGCAAGTGATATACAAGCATAAAATGTGAGAGGTCATGTAAGCCAGCATTACTTACAAGGTGTAAAAGAGGGTTGGAGAGGGTAGGTGACTTGCTCTAGATCAAAAAGCCCATGAATGTCAGAGCATTCTTGACCTTTCAGGATGTTATTCTTTTCATATTGACTTCTATGATATGAAGAAAGATTAGCCAGGTAATACTATAGATTCTTAACTAACATCCTGGGGTTCTGTTGGCACTTACCTTGACCTTTTAAATCACACATTTATCTTCTAATTCTTTGCAGCCCACAGTCAGTAATGCAATTTTAGAATGGTATATTTAGAACTCAGAATTTCAGTCTTCAGAAACAGCCTCAGGTAATTATCTCCTACCTCCTTATAATGTGGATCCATAGTAAAGCAATAGCCTCTTCTAAAACCAGCAAATGATTATCCTTCCTAATAGAAATTTAAATATAAACTATATGCATAAAATGCTAAAAACTGTAGCACCAGAAAAAGAAAAATCAGGGAATAGGGAGTTAACTCAGTGGTAGAGGTCTTGCTTGCCTTGCAAGTGCAAAGCCCTAGATTCAGTCCTCAGCACTGGCTTAAAAAAAAAAAAAAAAAAAAAAAAAAACTAGTAAAATGCTAAAAACTCTTGGTTTTGTTGTTTTCTTCACATTCTAAGTGCTGTAAATCATCCTTCTTATTTGATAAGTCTTATGCCTTGACTGAAACTCTGCGTTTGTTTTCATTCATTGTACTTTTCTCTAAAAGAATGAGATTTTCAAAAGCAGCAAAAGGGCATTTAAAGAAGTTTCCAAAGCAAAGAAGTACTAAAAGGCACCCTCTTTCGTTGAGGCTTCTGTACTGCTATGGTTTAATATTTACACCAAGTGCTAAGTACAAGATTCCACAATGATTTAGGGAAACTCTCAATAGTGGGGAAATTATGATCACAAAAATTGTGAGCTACTGGAAAGTTATGACCTAAATGTTAGGTGTTTGATAATGACAATGAAGCTCTTGTTTCCTGACATATGCAAGATTCCTGTTTATTGACATGCCTTATTATTACCAGGGGTGGGTCCCAGATATTAGTAGGAAGGTAGTAGTAAACCTTGGTCCTTGGTCATTTTTATAAAAGACTTTAAAATGGACCCAAAAGTAGCTTAAAGAACAGTTTATTTAGAGTAAGAAAAGAAGAGAGTGCCCTGAGTGCTGGGACAAGCAGGATTGGGCAAGCACACTGGGGATTTAGGCTGGCATGGAGAGAAGAGAAATGGAAAGAGAGAAAGTTACACTTTCTGAGATAGGAATTGGAAAGCAGGCAGGTCCAGTAATGAAGACCCAAGAACAGCTGCATTTACACTTCTGAGTTAGTGGTCAGGAAGCATACAGGTCCAGCAATGAGGCCTTGGGCATCTCTGAACATCTGTGAACAGGTGCAAACATCTCTGGGACATCTTTGGACACCTGCAGACTGCTCTGGACATCCGTGGACTTCTGGACATTGCAGGCATCTGGATGCTGTGGGTACTGCAGACAACTGAGGACAACTGCCAACATGTTTGGGCACAGCAAGAACCTACAGACTCTGGACTCTGCATCAAGAGGAGGAATTGGGGGAGGGGGGGTTAGGTCCTATCTCAGTAAGGGTACAGATATTCCTCCCCTCTTTTTGATCTTCTTTTTCAGATGTGTTAGATTTCTCTCACCCCTCAGCTTAGCTGGCCTTCTGAGGCTGTAAAACAGGTTTGCATGCTTCAGAGGAGAATCCCCTTTCTTACCAGGGACAAGGAGGCACCTGTTGTCTGCCTGTCATCTTCCCATGCAAAGTGAGTTCTGGTTATAGAACAGACCACTTGTAAAGGTGCCACTGGCTATAGATTAGGCCATGGTGAAAGGGCATTTTCTCCTAGCATTCCTGCTATTTACAAAGGTATTATCTATCAGGGAAGACAGACTATCAGAACCAACCATTTGTCTTAAAGGAAGCTCACATAGATATTTATGTCTCAAGAGGTGGCTGGGAGTCAGATGGCTGCAGAGGGCCCTTTTATTCCCTTCCTTCCTGCCTAGCATCTCCTATCACTATCAAATCTGATTTCATGATGGTCATGGCAAGAAGAATGGCAGAGTCAGGAATTAGAGAACGGCAATGAATGAACTTATGTACACTTTCCTTGAACCTAGGCAGTTATGGAGATTAGCAAATTACTATTTGTAAACATGTTGAAATCCTTGGATAGCAAATTCTAGATAATTATGACAGAGAAGTATTATTTTTAATAGAAGCTTTAAAATGATCCATAAGAACACAAGGGAAAGCTTCACACTTGGATATTTTGGCTACCCTTCAAGTATTTTATTTACTTTGGGCACAGAATGATCACAAAGCCCATCTGGAAGATGAAAAAACAGCATTGAACCCATTTTTAAAGCCCTGTCCTGTCTGTTGGGTTTCTTCTTAGGCCTCTGCAATACCAACTAGGCACAAACAAAGGCAGAAGAGATCAGGAAAAAAAGTTAGGAAGGGAAGAAGGGAGGAAAGGAAGAGAAGGAAGTCTGCAGCCTACCTCTTTTTATCTCATTACCTGAAAAAGTAAAGTATATATATATACCCTCCCCAGTAAATAATTAAATTATAAATAGATTATCAATCTATCTAATCAAAGGATTGATAGATAGTTGATATCAGATTTTAATCAGCCAGTCACTTAACAGCTCACTTGATTGCTATTTAGTAAGTAAGTAGCAGCATTATTTTCATAGTAAGAACCAGTTATGTTGACCATGTTAGCTACTATGAGTTCCTGCACAACCGCTTTTCAGGCTGGAGCCTGCCTCCATGGAACAGTTTTCTCCACATGATACCAGCCGCAAAACATACTGGGATATACTGAAGCCAGGCATTTCCTACACAGAATAATTTTTAAGAACTGAAGAACTTTTAGGTTTCAACTTTTGTTTGCTACTTTTTCACTATGTTGATAGCAAACTACACTAAGGAAATTTTTTCTTTTTTCTTTTTTCTTTTTTTTCCCTTTTTTTTTTTTTCCTTCTCTGCTAGAGGATTGCAGAGCCTCATGCAGGCTAGGCAAGTGCTATACTACTGAGCTGCACCCCCAGCTCTTTTTTATTCTTTATTTTGAGACAGGGTCTTGCTAAATTGGACAGGCTGCCTCTGACCTTGAACTCACAATCCTCCTATCTCAACCTCCAAAGTTGCTGGGATTAAAGATGTGTGCCACAGTGTCTGGCTAGGAAGAAATTCTTTTTTTCATATGTAGACTATTATATATGTAGTATGTCATATCCTATCTATTGCCAACTTTTAAAAGTAAATATATTTACTTTCCTCACAATTTTTTCTTATACCATCCTTTATATCGAAAAAAAAAAAAAACACATAAAACCAGACAAAGAATAATCTGCCAGCCTTCTGTCCCACTCAGTCCTTGTCTGAGAATGCCTTTCCTTGGTGAGGTACCCATGGAAACAAAGGCACAGGCACTCTTGCAACCTATTTCTAGGTCATGCTCCTGATACCAAGAATCTATAGCTATCCTGATCTAATGACCGCAAACCTGCTTCCATGTCCTGCATGGACCTCTTTCCTAGGTCTGTCTTCCTAGGGTAGACACTAGTAGTGTGAGCATCTCAGTTTTGAGGGGTGACCAAGAGGTGGGCCAGAGGCAAGAACTGTCTACACTGCCATGTTCCCTCACTGAGCTTCAAAGAATCCAGTATTCATAGCTGGACACTAGCTTCCCAGGTCGTTATAATATATATTCATCAAACTAGGAGCTGACATTATGTTTTATTTTAACAGTCTGTAGCCAGATTTGTAACTTTGAAAGATTTAGCCATCCTATCTGGGACTCCAGTTACATCCTTTTCCCAGGGACGACTGCTAAGTCTTTGTCTCTGGCTACATCTCTCCCCCAGTGCCCAATTCCAGCTCATCTAAGTGGAATTTGTCTTTTCTAGATAACTTCCCCCTTCTGACTTCCTATTTTTTATATAATAACAATTTCAATAGGAATTTTTCTACCTGTTTTCATTTTAAATGTGGTGATTTCAGTTATGCTATTGGTTGCTTTTTATCAGCCAGCTTGGGCTAACCACCATTTATCACAATGACTAAGGAGGAAAACACATTTGAGCTTCTAGATTATTTGTCAAAGAATGTAGCCCACATGCAAAAGGAAAACTGCTTATTGCCCCAATTTGATTGCAAACTCTCTTAAAGTACTTGTATAGTAAACAGGCTAGGCACTCAAAGGTATTGACACTGCAAAGATGAATTAGAGCTGATTTTGCCTTCAAAGAACTCATTGTTTTCAAAGAAGCAGACAGGCAAAGGAATGGGTGCACTCCCCCATAACAGCTAGCATAGAGTTTTGCATAGTACCTATTCAAAAGATAGCTGTTAATTAATAGTGGGGTGGTGTATATCAGTGATTCTTAAGCATTTTACCCTACTACCCCAAGTGCTCCCTAAAATCTTTTGCCCCAGAGCCACACTCAGAACTTTCTTTGCAGATGTTCTAGTTTCCCAAGTGCCCCACTATTCTAAGCTTCATATCAGCATCACAAAATTTCTTTTTTTTTTTTTTTTTTTTTTTTTTTGCGGTACTGGGGGTTGAACCCAGGGCCTCACGCCTGCATGCTCTGCAAGTGCTGGACCACTGAGCTGCACCTCAGACCATTTTTTTTACTTTTTGAGACAGGGTCTCGCTAAATTACGCAGACTGCCTCTGGTCTCAAACTTGCGATCCTCCCGCCTCCGCCTCCCGAGCCGCTGGGATTACAGGCGTGCGCCACCACACCCGGCACAAAATTTCTTTGAAGGAGAGGAGAAGGCAGAGGAAATTTCAGAGCAAACTCAACAAGGGGAGGGAACTGCCTTGCCCCGCAAATAGATTACTTCTTTCCAGATTCTGTAACAGAGCTATGTCTAACTCCAAAACTCTAGCCTTTCTTCAGTAGCCAGGACTTTCTGATGTACACAGTGAGGTAGAGAATTAAACAATACTTCCTACATTGAAAAATGTGGGTCATACACTATTAAGTAGAAAAGCAATTATACAATTACATGGTCAACATAATCCATTTAAGTGAAAAATTACATTGATGCAAATGTGTCAGTATGTGCATGTGCAATTTCTTACACATATATTGTTGTGGTTAGGTGCCATTGAGTCAGTGTCCAACTCATAGCGACTCTGTGTACAGCAGGAGAAACACTACTGTTACTGCTTCTCTGCTATTCATAGGGTTTTCAATGGCTGATTGTTTTTTAGGAGTGGGTTGCCAGGTCCTTCTCCCTAGCCTACAGCACCTGGTATTCCCAGGAGGTCTCCCATCCAAGTACTAACCAAAACCAACCCTACTCAGCATCTGAGAGCTGACAGGATTGGACACATATATTAGGAAGAAAGAAAAGCCTAAGAGCTTAGCATTGTGAAGGGCAGGGGAAGAAATGGAGGAAAAGTAGAATCTAGAGATACCACCCTTGAGGAGCTTACACTCTAGTGGGGATGTGCTACTCTAACTTACAGTAACCTTATCAGAAGTTATTTTTAATGAGGTTATGAGTATTATTTTGCTTTCTTTTTGTACTTTTCTATAGTTTCTACAATGAATATGTTTCACTTTTGTGAACAGAAGAAAACTAGATAGATAGATAGATAGATAGATAGATAGATAGATAGATAGATTTCTATTTTTGCCCAGTGAATTACCACAAATATACCAGCTTGCATTAATACCCATTCATTAATTCATAGTTGCATGGTTTTAGAAGTCAAGGTAGGTCTCTGCTTAAGGTCCAATAAGGCTGAAATCAGGGTGTTGGCCACACTGGGATTTTACGTGGAGGCTTTGGGAGAGATCTGCTTACAAGCTCAACTTGTTGACAGAATTCAGTTCATTCTGCTTATAGATAGAGGTCCCTGTTTCCCTACTGGTTCTCAGCTGGGGTTGCTCTAGATGTTGCTCTAGGTTCTTATCTATGATGCTCTCCATCTCAGCCATAGATAACTCCCTCATGTCAGATCCCCCTCACACTTTACATCTGTCTTCCCCTTCTTTCAACCACTAACCAGAAAAAACTCTGCCTTTAAAGACCTTTTGTGGGCTGGGGGTACAGCTCAGTGGTCCAGCACTTGCAAAGTATGCAAGCACAAGGCCCTGGCATCAATCCCCAGTACCAAAAAAAAAAAAAAAAAAAAACCACTTTTGTGATTAGGTCAGTTTCACCCAGATAGTCTCCTTTATGATTAACTCAGCTGAGTAAACTTTGTAAAGTCTGTAAAATCCATTTTGCCTTATTGGTTAACATAATCACAAGTAACATCCCATCGTATTTACAGGTCCTGCCCACACTTACAGGGAAAAGATTAGAAAGAATGTGTACCCTGTAGGCAGGAGTTTTGAGGACCATCTTAGAATTTTTAGAATCCCTATGTTTTGGGTTCTTTTTTAAAAGTCTCCCTTGAAAGTTATGAGTGAAATATGGGGTACTCCCTTAATCTCTCATGCTTTCTACTTCCTGCTAGAGAGCAGAGGTCAAGGAAGAAGGTCGATCTGGAATGAATGAATCTAGAATTTGTTTGTCTTTGCTGGTAAACACACATCTTTCAGTATTTCTTTATGGCCAAATGTTAGGCGACTTTGGGCAATAATGGTCCAAAGAGTTGGACATGTATAGGCCCTATGATTGTTTTATGGTGGGCAGAGGTTTCTAACTCTCTGATTCTCTTGCATATAGTATGACATCACTGGACACTCTGGAGATGGCTACAACATTGATCTAGTTCCAATTAACAAAATCCCCAAGGATAATAAGCAAAGACTGGAAATTCTCAAGGTAAATACATTGTTACCTCTATATTGTGAAAATTCTACCAGATTAGGTAAAGTCTAAAGTGATTTGTTGAAGAAGCAATGTAAATAGGAAAGAAAAAAGATTTTCTATTTCACAAACATCCAAGCATTAAAGAGAGAAAACAGCCATCATGTCTAAAATCCTTTTCTCCTCTATGCATATTTAAACCTGTTCCCTACATATAGTTAGCGTACTCAGTATCACACTGGGATTGTACATTTCAGTATTGCATTAGGATTCTGTAACCTGGATCTCTTCATATGCCTTACATGTTCAGTAGAAACAAAAGAGTGACCCCTTTTAGTGTATTTTCTAAACCCGATTTTATGTATTTGTTAGTATTTTCTAATGATAAATTCAATTTTATATACATAAATCTGTGACAGAAACATACACAACATAATGTTAAAACAAGTTCCTTCCATTGCTACTAATGTAAGCACAATGTTTAGTATTGTAGTACAACTTCATTTATTGGAATCTCAGCCCATTCCTTATTTTTCTTCTGTATCACATCCATCCTCGGGGTGAAATCAAGTTTTATTTTTATTTTTTGCAGTACTGGGGAGTTAAACCTAGGGCCTTGTCCTTGCTAGGCAAGTGTTCAACCGCTGAGCTGCATCTCCCACCCTTTTTATACATTTTTTATTTTGAGACAGAGTCTCACGAAGTTGCGCAGGCTTCCCCTGGCTTTGAAATTATGATTCTCCTGCCTCCCAAGTCATTGGAACTATGGGCATGGCTTTAAGTTTTATATTTTCTCACCTTTACTCACTTTAAATGGAAGCTTGAATTTTAAAAGAAAAGGTTAACTATGACAGTTTTGGAACGTTTTTTTCCCTCAGTACTGAGGGATTGAACCTAGAGTCTCACATATGCTAAACAACCACTCCACCATTGAATTACACCACAAGCCCCTTTTTAATTTTTTTCATTTTGAGATAGAATCTTGCTAAGTTGCACAGGCTGCCTCTGGCCTGAAACTGGCAATCTTCATGCTTCTGCCTTCCAAGCAACTGGGATTATAGGTGCACATGCGCACAGCTTAAATTTCTGTTTCTAACAAAAGTCTACCAATACAAATATCACTGTATGCTGTTGTCACACTAATGTGCGAATCAAATAGAACTTACTCAGAGTCTTATTACCCACTTGTAATAATTAGTGTTTATGCATTCTCATGGTCAATAGAACAATCATGTTTGTTAAAAAGAAGTTTCTCACCCATGACTCTCATATACTGTCTCTTACCTCCAGACAATGCATGCCCACTCTCAATTCTGCATGAGTGGGGACCACACATTAGAAGGAACAAAACATGCCATCAAGGAAGTTGTCAAAGAAGAAGCTGATGAGTACTTTGTCATAGTCTTGAGCGATGCAAATCTGTCAAGATATGGAATACATCCTTCTAAGTTTGCCCAAATCCTAACAAGTGACCCTCAAGTAAATGCTTTTGCCATTTTTATTGGATCTTTAGGTGATCAAGCAACCAGGTGAGTGTTGTTGCAGAATACAGCAAAGGGTAGGGATAGAGATAATGAGTACTTGGCATGTACTGTTTCATCAAGTTAGCATTGTGGTGAGCAAAAGGGGAAATAGAGGAAAAACAAACCTAGAGATGCTACCCTTGAGGAGCTTATAGTCCAGAGGAGATGAGATGCTCTAACTTATGTTGAGATTAATAATCATAATTTTAACTTGTTTTTTTACTTTATATTTAAGCCAATAATAAAATAATTACCAAATTGATTTGTCCACTAATAAGTTAGTCAATATTTTATACATTAAGCCCTTTACATTTAGGTCCCAAGCTCAGTCTAATCAGTTTGTGTTCAAATCATATTCAAGATAGTGGACATCTACTATTTTCCTGGCATAAGAGAAAGTGTGTGGATTTGTATGTGTATATATCTACATGTATTATCTATAGACACACATATAGAGAGAGACATACTTACACGAGTGTGTATATATATCCCACAGACTCACCCCTCCAATAAGTGACATAAATAGATATGTGGTGGTGTTGTTGGCAGTGGTGGTGGTGGTGTTAGGTGCCATCAAGTCAGATCTGACTCATAGTGACCCTATATACAGCAGAACAAAACACTCCCAGCACTCTTAGTGCTTCTCTGCTATTCATAGGGTTTCTGGTGGCTGATTGTTTTGGGAGTTGGTTGCCAGATCCTTCTCCCATTTTTGCGGTACTGGGGATTGAACCCAGGGCTTCAGAGGGCACAGAGCAACATTCTACCAACTGAGCTAAACCCTAGCCAAAAGTATAAGTAAACATACATATATATTTATAAATACACACATGTATTCCTGTATATAGACAAACACACATGTACATACTGGGAGAGAAGTAGGTAAAATACTTGGAGACAAAGTAAAGCAATATATAGTTACAGGCTACACTGAATATGCTGAATGTTCACTAGAGAGATTTATGGTCAGACAATAAATACCATTTGGAATGATCTGAAAGGAGAGATCTGGAAACACTTTCATAACTTAAACACACTAACATTTATCTTTCTGAATTACAAACAGAGAGGACTCAGGGTTTTTCTCTGCTTAAAATACTTGTAAAAAGCAGAAAAAACAATTGAAAGTATATCATCTCCAAAAAAGAAAGAAAGAAAAGGAAAGAAAAAAGAAAAGAAAAGAATTCCTGCCTAAAGCAGCAAGGGCCTCTTTGCTATTCCACCTCTTTTGCCCACCACTCTCTGTGGTACAGAGCCATATATAAACCAGGAAAGGCTTGAGCATCTCATATGCTGGCCTTGTTTTCTCCCTAGTCCTTCATCTTGTTGCACGCTTGTAGACTAAGGTTGAGAACAGACTTAATATCATGTAATTACAGTCAATTTATTACAAGGGACTTTGCATTTTTCTCACTTGCATGTGTTAACACTTCAGATCTTCTAGAACCTCCTTGTCCTTGAACAAACTATGCCGTTTCTACCCATATTTTCCCCAAGACCAGCCCAGTACAAGGCAGACAGCAAGCTCAACAAATACCAGTTGAGCTGAAATGGATATTTTTTCTTTCTAGTGAACAGATCCTGTCGGAATACTTAAGAAAGCACAATAATACCCTTGTGGTTTCCTAGGGAAATTATCCAACATCTACTGGCAAAAGATATGTTGCAGAATTAGCTGGCCTACCCGGCATGCCAAATGTATGATACTACACAGGATGGTTGACTTTTATTAAATGTCATTCCGAAACCAAAATTTGTTGGCACAATGAAAGGAAGCATTCTTTTGACTACAACTGTGTCTTGCAGTTTTACTGCCTTCAAAAATGGCCTTTTGTTTCAAATGATAAATTGATATTTTTAAAAATTACCATATGCCTATATATCCTCAGTATCATCAAAGCAGCAGTTGGATAATCCAGATTGCATTTCACATTGTATGATGCAGAGGGAGAAAAAGAGGGAAAGGAAGGGACAGGGAGAGAAAGAGAAAAAGAAAGAACCTCACTCGAGATTTGGCTGGGCAGTGTTTTTGATGCCTGTTTTCTAAGGAAGGAAGAGCATTTAGAAGTACAGGAGGAAGCCAATACTTTGGTAGACCCAGGTGAGCCTATTCCAGATGGGTGTCTAGGGATCTGTTCTACCAGGGGTAAATAAAATACCAGGAAATGGCAGTCCTGAAAGGAAGAACATTTTTTTCTTTTCAAATTTGCTGATTTTCTTACTGTAAAGACCTTTCTTTCAGTTCACTGCTTTCACTGTGTCTCCTTCTATTGCTTTTCCAAGCCTTTCATTGCTTAGTGACAACCAATTCAGTTGCAAGCAGGAGCAAAGTATTAGAAAGTAAAAACTTCCTTTCCTAAGAACCCAGTTGGATACAGTACTTGGCCAGGGCAGGAATGGAAGGGGAAGCCTCCATTTGCAATGGTAATTTTCTTTCCCTTTCCTTCCTGGCAGGCTTCAGAGAACTTTACCAGCTGGCCGGTCTTTCATTGCCATGGATACCAAGGACATCCCTCAGATTTTACAACAGATCTTCACCTCCACCATGTTATCCAGTGTTTAAGAAATGCCCTCTACTGTCCTGATGACCCCAGGATTTGAAACAAGATAGGAATAAAGAGTATTCTGAAGAGAAGACATCTATAAAGCACATCCATGCAACGGCTGGATAATGCTGGCATTCCTGGGTCTTCTGCACTTGCTCAATAGTCAGAATTCAGAAAAGCAGCCAGGAGGAGACTTGTGCATGGAAATCTATGATGAATAATGGTTTAGAAGTCCTCGCTGGGAGCAAGCTGACCTGCACTGTATACAAAGTTAAAGGAAAGTAGTGTAAGAACTACAGGGCTTGGTCTGTTTCCAAAATCTGAGAGATGAAAAATAACACATCATCTGCCACCTAAGATAAGAAAAGCAACCTCAGCAAATCAAGCCTTTGAGGCCACATTCTGATACTGAGGAACAAGTCTGCAAAGTCCACACACCATGCTTCCATCTATAATTATTTTCATTTTCACCCCACCACAGAGTGCCCCACAACAATTATTTCATAGCATTTAACCAACTGAAAGGTCCTTCCAACAGCAGTAGTTTGGAAAAGGTTGGATTTTCTCAATAATTCCATTATTTTGGCCAAAGCCAAAAGTAATCAGCCAGATCCGTAGAGTGCTTACTTTCCCACCTGACTTTTAATAGGCTCTTCAAAAGATAAAGAGCAAGTGACCTATTCTCCCTCTGCCTGAGCAGGATACAGATGTCTTGCTTCAAGTCTCCTGATTCTGGTCCTCCTAGCACTTCTCAGAAGTTTCACAGTAATCCACTTTGCTGTCTAAAATATAATGCTCAAAATAACAAGTGCTTATAAGAAATTATTTTTGAGAACATTCATACAAAAATTACTTAACACAAAGTAAAACGCAATGTGTTTGAACTGAGAGGTGATTGGAGATTTCTTTAGCTGTAAACACAAAATAAAACAATAGCAACAACAATTACAAACAAAACTTTTTCCAGTCCCATTCTTTTTCCGTTCAAAGTATATCATATTCCCATTCACTCTTAGGCTGACCTTTATGCTTAAGCTCTTTGTCACAGTTTTAAAATCAAATGCTTCAGCAGAAGTCATGCTCTCGCCGACCATTCCACAAAAAGCTCCTCTTCACCACTGATGGCAAAGTCAGAAGTGCTGGGGGCACCACTGTGTGTGCTTTCTTACTGTGAGCTGGAAAAACAAGTCTTGCTAATAATGTTACTTTACTCACCCATATACAGTGAAGTTGCGTGGGGCCATAATTTCATTTTAGTTAATTGTAGAACAAAAGAAAAGATAGCACTCATTTGTTATATACCACCCCATCCCTCACTCATGAACTGTCAAAGAAATAAAAGCAATCAAACTTCCAAGGTGGTATTATTACCCAATAAGTTTACATGGTTTTTGTTTTTCTAGCCACATGCTTGCCTGCAGCTGTATCACTGTGGTGTCTGATCCCATCAGATCTCAGAAGGTAAGCAAGGTCGAGCCTGGTTAGTACTTGGATAGGAGACCACCTGGGAACACCAGGTTCTGTACCTTTGGGAGAAGGACCCCTGGCAGCCCACTCCCAGAAAAAAATATATATATCTGCCACTGAAAACCCTATGAATAGCAGAGAAGCACTGACAATAGTGTTTCACCTGTTGTACATATGGTTGTTCTAAGTCAGACACCAACTCAATGGCGCCTAACAACAGCCTCATGCTTGCTCTGTGTATCAAATCATACAATGATGCAAAACAATGTAATTACACCATTAATAATAACAAACAGTTCATAATTGCTGATTATTTCATTGTTTCCACAACAGTGCGTATGAGATGGGTACTTTTCACCTCATTTTACAGATGAAGAGAGTGAGGCTCAGAGAACTTGAGTCACTTTCTCAAGATTCCTGATCCCAGACTTTGAACTGACTAGTCATAGTACTATTACCTTCATTTTACAATGAACACACACAGGCTTAGAGAGCTCAAGAAAACTGGCCATGCTCACAGGCCAGCAGAGCAGGGCTGGCCCCCTAGCCTTGCAGCCTGCTCATACCTGTGTGGGCCCCTCACCCTACACCTCAAGCTGCTGCTTACACACCCCCTTGTCCCACTCCTACTGCCTTATACTTATTTGTTCCAGGGCAGTTTCTCTTCCTGTAACCTGTCCACATTTCATGGGGCCCTTTTCCCCTCCCTTGTATTCACATTTGATAATTGCACATATTCAGGCACTCAGGACATGGGACACTGCGGGAGAGACTCTTCTAATGTCTCCTGCCTTCCTGAGAGCGGCAATGAACTAAGGAAGTGCCTATCTGAGTGGCAGCTTAAGACCAGAGGTGCCCCTCTGCTAGCAGGTCACTGCCCCTGAAAGCCTTTGGCAGTCGAATCCAAGAGTGATTAAAGGCTTTTAACAAAACCTCCCCACACATAACTACCTGAGTAAGCAGAAGCCTCTTTTTCTTTTTTGACATGGAAAGAATGTTCTCAAGTAATTTAATTTCCCTTTCCAGCCTAGCCAGACCTCCTTTGTGATTTTTACTTTAAAAAAAGAGGGAGAAGAGAAGAAAATAGAACTGGATTTTCTTATTCGTAAAAGGGGAGGGTAGTGAAGGACAGGAGGAAAGGAGAAGATAGTTTATTTTCACTTGCAGTACCTAAAAATTGTATGCGTTTATTATTAAATGTACTTAATTAGAGCCCACTCCAGGCTGTTCCCAGGCCCTTCTTAGAACCAGGATGTTGTAATAGATGCTTTGTGTGTCACAGGGGGGTTCCATTGAAAGTCATCTAACCCCTGTCTCCTCCACAGTGAGCACATGTAACACTGAGAAGGTTCATTGTTATCCTTGAGCAGCCAGGAGGAATGAATGCTGTGAATAGCTGCAGTATATGATGTGTGTTCCCCCGGGAATCCTTTGTGTTCCCCATCAAGATGACCTCATCACAGATGGGGCTGCTTGAACACAGCCACAAGAAGTGGATCAGAGCAGGAGGATGTGAAGGGCCCCCATCAGATGTTTGAAATGAATCATTTAATTCCTTGTGCTACCCACTGTCTTGTGACCCATCAGAGGGTGAGAAATCCATCAATGCTGGCAAGATTTTCTCTAAACAAACTCAAGGGCTTTGAGAACCATTTAGAGGTGGTTTTTCGAACACAGTATGATCAGAGATCCTGAAAGGCCAGCTCTGGAGGCTTCTACCCTCCCTGTACCTTCCTCTTTCCTGTGCCTGTCAGAACAGCCAAAATGAAATTCATCAGCGAGTACAGCAGAGAGATGCAGGAATGAGGGAAACCTAGGAATAATTGCTTATCCTTTGCATTTGTCTATATTTGTTTCCAACAATCGTAATTATTAAAGACATTCCACAAGTTCTAAGCCAGCCTCTTCTGCTTGGACAACTTCTTGGAATTGCTTCTCTGTAATAGTTAGATGTTCATTAGTATATTTTGCATAGCTTTTCATCTTATTGAGATATGAAATGTTTGCTTAAAATGTTTTTTCCTATCAGTGATATGTATGCCTTTTAAAAATACTTAGATAAAAAGTACAATTTCTGGTTCTATTGCCTTTTCTTTATCTTTTTTTCTAAAATTTGCTATGGCAAAAGTCCTAAGTAATGGAAAGGAATTCCAGTTTTCCATCTTGTAGTGCAGAGAATTTTCAAACTCCAGGATTTCAAACTCCAGAATTAATCTATAGAAAGAAGTTCTGGACCCTGCTCAGCTGTTAACTACCTATGTAAACTTCTGATCACTTTTGGGTATCAGTTGAGTTACATCTATGAGTTACAGTGGTTGGAGACAATGATCTATAATACTAAAGTCCTGTGTTCCAGTATCCCATTTACATAGGGAAATGACTTGGTCCCACTTATATCTTATAAGAGCCACATCACTTTACTATAACTTTTATTCCAGAACACCAGAACACTGGGTGGCAAGTGTTCCAGAACTCTTTTAGCTAATGGCAGCCTATCCCCCCTTTCACAGAGGATTTTCACACCTATAACAACTGTGCCCCAAAACAACAGTGTTACTGGCTGACTATGAATGCTAAAATTATGTAAATATCACAATTAAACAAAAGGGATTTTTCCTCAACAGCTGAACAGATACAAGACTTTTCTCTACTGTTTCATGCTTTGCACTTTTCTGACTTCAACTAAAGTTGCATGTCTGCCAATCTGCACAGTGAGAATCAAAAAGGATCAAGAATTGGAAAATTATTATGTGCCAAGAGCTGACCTTTGTGTTGCAGCTGAACAATGTGTGTATGTGTGTGTGTAATTGTTAAATCCTGTGAACAAAAATCTCCTCCAGAGGTGGAAAAATGCTTGTGGAGCAAACATCTCAAGTTGAGAATGATTTGACACTTTGGAGCCTCCGCGCTGTCTGGGACTTTCACGGTCACACAGAGACTGCGTCTGTTCTTACTCGGCCGTGCACACTGGCTTTGGAATGCCAGGGTTACACAATTTTCAATTTGAGTAGTGCTTGTGGTATTTGGCCACTCAGAGCAAAGTATAACACTTTTAAAGTGCCTTGGATCCCAAGGGTGGCAAGAACATTCTGATCTAAGAAATCTCATCAAGGGGACACGAGCCACCTTGTATGGTCCTCACTCCCTGACCCTGGGCAGCACCAGACCCCTTGAATCTCCTCTCTCCTCACAGTCCTCAGTGAAAGGACTTCAGAGCTGTCAGCTCTTCCCTGAAGGAACAGAATGTGAGTCTATAGACTCAGCCTCTGGAGACTGAGCGTGTGACCCCAGAGTTTCAGAATGTCAGGATCTATTCAAATTAAATGCAATGCTGAAGCATTAGTAATGGGAGCTGGAGCTGGCCTGGAGATGGAAGGGAACAACATCTCTCTGAACATCCCAGAGCAGGTTTGTTCTGTGTACAGGTCCAAATTTGACAAGACAACAATGAACCTGTCAGAGGACTTTGTGTAATTGGTCTCATGACATCAGAGCCATACATGAAGCCTTACTGATTGAAACTGGAGGAAAAATAAATATACTTACTCAGGCAGGATATTGAAGTTGGATTTTTCAAGTACAACACATTTATATTAACAAACACTGATGCTAATTTAATAAGACCTATCATTTCTTCATTCCAACACTAATTAAGTATTCCATCATGGGGACTCCAGAAATAGTAAGTCTCAACAAAGCTAGTTGGTCCATTTCTTTTTATAAAAGCCTTTATGGGCCATATGAAATTCAACCCTGAATATGATGCCTTGGTTAGGAGCACTTCTGCACAGACCCAATGGAGATCACGTGGCAAAGCTGGGTTGCACCTGGTTGGCCTGCCATGGCCTTGCTTCCTCGTGGGTGCTTCCCACAGTGCCCAAGGATGCTGAGAAGCCTGAGGGCCTCTGCAGAAATCCAGGATGCTCAGACCACAGGGAGTTATGCACAAAAGATAAAAGGGCAGATGAGGAGGTGTCCCCAGAAAGGCAAGGGGTTAGTTAATGGACATACAGGTTAGATAATAAGTTACTTATTGTACAGCTGACAAAGAAGGAGTGTACTTTTGAAAAGCTTCCTTTACAACTCTGATGCTTTTAAACCACTATTTCCAATGGTGATGGGATATGCATGCACATACATTGGATGCCAAAGCACAGGGATTTGGTATTCAATATGGAGTGCTGGAACTAAGGAATCTCTTTTTCCCTCTATGACCTTTCATGGAGCCCAAAAGAGATGGACAGGCTCCCTCTCTGAAAGCAGACATTCAGCCCTTGGCTGGAGTGCAGCTTCCCACAGCTGGCCTGGCTCCATGCCCCCAACATCTGAAGTCGATCCTCAGAATGGTGTTTCTCTGCGAGAGAGGCTGCTCTTTCATAATACAAATTGCCCTCCGTGGCCATCCATCATGCTCTTCCTGGTTTGAATTCTTTCATTCACATATTTTCCTCCTACCCCCAGCTGCGATGAATTGAAGGTTCTCAGGCAAAGGGACTGTGACTCAGGTGAGGAAGTAGAAGGGGTGGGTACATCTGCCGCTTGGAGTGTCACCCAAGCAGAGGCCTGGGCCTGGGACATAGCATGAGGGCACAAAACTCATGGGGGGTGACCTTCTTGCTCTAGCTACATATCCCACCTCTTGGTCCTCCTGAGAGCACCACAGAAGGCTGTCAGGTTTGGGTGATGGTGGCTGGATTCTGTCTCACTTTAGATATGCAATGTTCCACTTGTATTTTTGCCCCACCCCCACCCCCTGTTATAAGGCAGCTGTCTGTCTTCCTGACATCCAGGTCACAGAGGCAGGGACTGTGTGCATGTTAGGGAGATTGCCTGGCTTCCTGCCCAGGGGAAAGGCAAGGCCTTTCAACACTGGACACCTACATCACTGCCCTTGGCCATATCTCTGATGACATGAACGAATCAGATTCTCTTCTTATTTCTAATTTAGTTTGCCAAGAGAAGAACTTGTGCCCTGTGCGAAGGTCCTGTGTTGTTGTTGTTAGGTGCCATCAAGTCGAGTCCAATTCACAGTGACCCTTATTGGGTTTTAAATGGCTGACGGCTTAGAGAATTTATACCCCCGAGAGGCCACACTTAATTGGAAGCCACTTTTCCCTAGCAGAAGCAAGGCCTGGGCTGTGCTCCATTGGGTGGCATGACAAGCCATAAGGAAGTTTCTGTAGAAATAGCCATGGAATTCCCAAGGTCCATCCAGGAAAGGGCTGAATGCCCTCAGCGTGAGCACCAAGACATGTCCCTCTTGTCTGGACAGCATGGAGTGTGTTTCATGGAGGCTCTTTCCACTGGAAAGGATTTTTGAAGTGTCTGTAATCCAGCCTTTAAAAAGAAGTAGTTTTGTGAGTTTCTTTAAGCCCATTAAAAATGAAAATAAGAAACATCTTTTTTCCTCCTTTTTTGTCTTCTAAAGAGGTCCAGTTTTGCACTTTTTATCCCTGTTTAGCCAGCTACCTCTCTCTCTTTCGTTATTGCCATCCCTAAAGTGTTTATAAAGACCCATGACATCATTTTCCCTCTTAAAACCACTTCAGCCCCTCCCTGTGACTATGTAGTGTGCCCAGTAATTTGTACATCATTAAATTAGACTGTCCCACCCAGGTCTTCTGTAAATAGAGGCCACATGGCTGGCACCCAGAAAATATTCCATAAGTCAGACCCACCCAGGGCTGAGCACAGGAGGAAGAGCGAGGTGGACATTGAGGGTGAGAGGTCAGTTCCTTCCCTGACAGGCCACAGGCACCCGAGGAACCCCAAACTCATCTCCACGTGGTGCAGGTTTCCCAGTCCCTAGGATGAGGCTGGATCCTGGACATGCCCCATTAGGCTTTGGGGCAAGTTTCCTGGTCTCTCTGAGTGTCATGTTCCTGACTTCTAGGCTGATGACAATAATCCCACCTCTTGAGGTTCGAAATAATGCAAATCCGTCCAAATGAAGTGCTCTCCTGTTCAAGAGGCATTTAAGATTTGTTTTATCCAAATGCATTTATTGGGGTGCTCTCCTGCTCTTGACCCAGGGTGCTGTGAGAGCTGCTTCTGTCTGAGGAGCACCCTTCTGGAAGCCTTTTCCTCCTGGGGACTGGCACAGACAATGGAGCTGCCAACACACAAAACTACCATCTGTGCCCAGCTCAGGCCCTGGGCCCTGTGGTGTTTTCTGGCCCACAGACGGAGGTGGCCACTGGAGAGGTCAGGGGCTCTTTGACAAATTCTGTTTGGAAATCAGAACATCCTGATCAAACACCTCAGAGCTGGGGCAGATCCCACAGCAACCTCACCCTCAGGATGAATGGAGTGAGGATCAAATAATGGAAAAACCACAGGAGGGGATGGGGAGCAGGGGCAGATCATGTGAGGCCACTCAGCTCCCCAGACCTTACGTCCCTCCAGGACAATGCAGAGCTAGGACTTTCTGCCTTCTTTGCAGACATGGTTGTGATCATGAATTTGTTTCCTGCTCAGAACTCTGTTTCTCAGGCTCTCGTGGCCTGTCCGTGGGTGAGGCCCCTCCTAGGAGTGGCCCCAAGTGGTTTGCACAGCAAATATGGTCCCCCTCAGGAGGCCGTTAGCAGGAGAACTGCCTTAAAAATAAAGATGGTAATCAAGATATCTTTTTGACCTGTCCCTTCCTCAAACCCAGGGGAGAACCCCTGAGTCAGCTAGGCATTCAGATATCCCCAAAAGAATTGGTCCCTTAATGCAAAGCAAACTACAGCAAGATTTCCTCTTCACCCAGTCAGAATAGCTGTCACCAAAAAAACAAACAACAAAATGCAGGTGAAGATGTGGGGAAACAGGACCCCTCGTACACTGTTGATGAGATATAAACTAGTACAGCCAATATGGAAGTCAGTATGGAGGTTCCTCAAAAAACTAAATATAGAACTGCCATATGACCCAGCTGAACCACTCCTGGGTATATATCCAAAGGAATCTAAATCAGCATACCACAGAGATACATGCACAGACTTGTTTATTGTAACTCTATTCACAACAACCAAATTATGGAATCAGCCTAGGTGCCATCGATGGATGATGGATAAAGAAAATGTAGTGTACATACACAGTGGAGTATCATTTAGCTATAAAGCAGAATGAAATCATGTTATTTGCAAGAAAATGGGTAGGACTGGAGATCATCATGTTAACACTGCTTCCTTCTCAACAAGGATATTCCTTATTTAATTATTTAAGCCAAATAAGCCAGATTCAGAAAGACAAATACTGAGTGTTTTCTCTCATATGTGGAATCTATATTTAAAACAAAAAAGACCTGAAAGTAGAAGGAGGACTATTTGGGAAGGTGAAGGGGCAAGAGAAGTTAACACGGAGGTGACTGATAAGATCAAAGTACCTTATGTACATGTATGAAACTGTCATAATGAAACACATTATTTTGTACAATTAATATACTCTAGTAAAAATTTGGGCTGGGATTTAGCTCAGTGGGTAGAGTGCTGCGCTGCAGTCTCTGAGGTCCTGAGTTCAATTCCCAGCACCACAAAAATGGGAGAAGGGCCTGGCAATCCACTCCCAAGGCAATCCCGAAACAGTCAGCCATTGAAAACCCCATGAGGGTCGCTATGAGTCGGATACCAACTGGACGGCACCTAACAACAACAACAACAAGTAAAAAATTTTTTAAATAATTGAACCCTTTAGTCACTCCCTTCTGGGGTGACTAGAGAGTCAGAAGGTAAAGACTTGGGTGCCGTATTCTGGCATATGAAGAGCACATAATAAAAAGTACTATTATTATAAGAAATAATAATTATAGCTAACTCTTGTTCATCTTTTTTTTTGTTTTCTAAAAGACTTTCTATTAGTAATTTCCTAGTGTACAACTTAAGTGTTGTTGTTGTTAGGTGCCATCAAGTTAGGTCCGACTCCTAGTGATCCTATGTACAACAGAATAAAACACTCCCCAATACTGTTCCATGCACATGACCCTTTTATGTTTAAGTCCATTGTAACAGAGACTGTATCAATCCATCTAGTTGAGAGTCTTTCTTGTTTTGTTGATCTGCCACACTCCCACACATCATGTCCTTCTCGGGGGATTGGTCCCTCCTGACAACATATCCAAAATACAGGTTTCATTATGACATTTCCATACATGCGTATCATTGTACATTGCTCATGTTCTCCTTCCTCACTTTTATATCAAGAACCCTCACGCCTGCATCTCCATGTTCAATGCAGCGCTTTTCACAATAGCAAAGATATGGAATCAACCAAAGTGCCCTTCAACAGAAGAATGGATAAAAAAAACTATGGTATATATACACAAGGGAATACTATTCAGCAATCAAGAAAAGTGAAATAGGGTCATTTGCAGCAAAACGGATGGAATTAGAGAAAATTATTTTAAGTGAATGAACACGAGCTCAGAAAGAGAAACAACACATGTTCTCGCTCATATGAGGGAGCTGATTCAAAATTACAAGAAGGAAAAGTTCTACTCAAAGGTCAGATCATAATAAAAGGGGGGAGGGAAGATAAGAATGAGGTCAATATAAATGGACTAGAAATCGCATGTAATTGTTCTAACAAGATAAAAACAAAGACCACTACAGGAAAAGTTTCAATCTTAAACAGAAATGGAACCCAAGGACAAATAGAAAAATACTACATAGTAAAAGATAGAGAAGACTTGGATGGGAAACTTAGATGGGAAGGGGGGGAGGGGGGAAACATAGGGGAGGGTAAGGGGTAACCTATATGAATAATGTTTATCAAATTGCATATATGGAAATTGTAACAATGAAAGGCATGTCAAAATGAATCACATTATGATGTACATTAAAATTTTCTAATAAAAGAAAAAAAAAAGAACCCTCTCCACCCAAGCCTTTCCTCCCCACCTATTGTCCCCCTTCTACTTGCATGTCCTGTTTGTGTCTGCATATATACAAATTGTTGTTGTTGTTAGGTGCTGTCGAGTCAATATCCAACTCATAGTAACCCTATGTACAACAGGTGAAACACTATTGTTAGTTCTTCTCTGCTAGTCACAAGGTTTTCAGGGGCTGATTGTTTTTTGGGAATGGGTTGCCAGGTCCTTCTCCCAAGCCTACAGCACCTGGTGTTCCTAGGGAGTCTCCCATCCAAGTACTAACCAGGCCCAACCCTGCTTAGCTTCTGAGATCTGATAGGATGAGACACAACAGCGGTATGGCTGCAGGCATATAAATATTTAGACACAATATATGTATACATATATATGGGCACAGTTTGCAGCCATAGTACCCTGGCATCTGATCCCACCTGATCTTGGAAGCTAAGGCCTGGTTAGTCCTTGGATGGGAGACTGCCTAAGAATACCAGATGCTGCAGGGTAGGGAGAAGGACCTGGCGACTCACTCCCAAAACAATTCACCATAGAAAATCCTTGAATAGCAGACAAACACTGACAATAGTGCCAGGCACAGTGTTGGGTAGTGTTTTGTTCTGTTGCACATAGGGTTGCTATGAGTTGGATCCAACTCAATGGCATCTAACAACAACAATGTGTACAAGATTGTGACTTAAAGGCAAAATATAGTATTTCTCTTCCTTTCCCCCATCACCCTTATGTATTGCCCCCTCCCAGTTGTCTTTAGTCTCTTTTCTCTCCATATACAGGCCCCCTCAACTTTCATTACCTATGTATTTTAATATTGAATATGTATTGAAATCTAACATCCATATATGATAGGAAACATGATTGTCTTTGTGGGTCTGGCTTATTTCACTTAAAATGATGATCTATATAGTTCCATCCATTTTCCAGCAAATGCCATAATATCAACTTTCTTTATAGCTAAATAAAACTCCATGGTGGATGTATACCACATTTTCCTTATCCACTCATCTCTTGGTGGATACCTAGATTGATTCCCTATCTTGGCTATTGTGAATTGTGCTGCAATAAACATGCATGAGCAGGTACCTCTATAAAATGGTGGCTTATATTTCTTCAGAGTGATACCCAGGAGTGGTATACCCAGTGGTATAGCTGGGTCACATGGTAGTTCTGTTTTCAGTATTTTTGAGGACCCTCTACACTTACTTCCATAGTGGCTGTTCCAATTTGTATTCCCACCAGCGGTGGTACTAGGGTTTCTTTCTCCCCACTTCATTACCAGCATTTATTGTTGTTTGTTTTGTAGATGGTAGCCATTTTGATTGAGATGAGATGATATCTCAATGGAGTTTTGATTTGTATTTCTCTGATGGCTAAGGATGTTGAACATTTTTTCATATGATTGCTGGCCATTTGTATTTCTTCTTTTAAGAACTCCCTGTTCAGTTCATTTGCCCACGTTCTGATTGGATACTTTGCTTTTTTCAGTGTTTAAGTTTTTGAGCTCTATATATCCTATATATTGATCCCTTACCTGCTGTATAAATAACAAAGATTTTCTCCCATTCTGTATACTATCTCTTCACTCTGATAATTGTCTCCTTTGTTGTGCAAAAGCTTTTTATTTTCATGCAACCCTACTTGTCAATTATTGCTATTATTTCCTGTGCTACTGGGGCCCTTTTCAGAAAAGCCCTTGCCTATGCCTATGTCTTGAAGTGTTTTCCCTATGTTTCTTTTCTAGCAGTTTCAAAGTTTCAGATCTTACATTAAGGTCTTTTATCTGTTTTGAACTGATTTTCATAAAGGGTGAGAGAGAGGGATCTAGTTTCAGTCTTCTACATGAGGATATCCAATTTTTTAGCAAAAATTGTTGAAGAGGATGTCTTTTCTCCAATTTGTATTTTTGGCACCTTTGTCAAATGTCAGGTGGCCATAGCTACAAGGGTTTATTTCCAGATCCTCTATTCTGTTCCATTGGTCTACATGTCTGTTTTTGTGCCAGAACCATGCTGTTTCTATTACTATGGCTCTTTAGTATAATTTGAAATCCAGTATTGTGATGCCTCCTGCATTGTTCTTTTTGCTCAAGATCACTTTAGCAATTCAGGGTCATTTTTGCTTCCATTTGAATTTTAGGATTGTTCTTCCTATTTCTGTGATGAATGTCATTAGAATTTGATGGGTATTCCATTAAATCTGTGCATTGCTTTTAATAGTATATCCATTTCCACAATATTAATTCCTCTCATCCATGAATATGGGAGGTGTTTCCATCTTCTAATGTCTTCTTCAGTGTCTTTCTTTAGTATTTTAAAGTGTTCATTGGCGAGGTCTTTAACCTCCTCAGTTAGGTTTATTCCTAGTTATTTTATTCTTTTTAAAGCTATTGTGAATAGGATTATTTTCCTGATTTTTTTCTACCTGGTTGTAATTGGTATACAGAAAAGCTACTGAATTTTTTAATGTTGATTTTGTCTGCTGGTACTTTGCTGAAAGTATCAGTTCTAAAAGTTTTCTGGTGGAGTCTTTAGGTTCTCTTAGGTATAGGACTATATCATCTGCATATTGGGAAAATTTGACCTCTTCATTTCCTGTTTGTATCACTTTTATTTCTTTCTCTTGCCTTATTGCTATAGCTAATAGTTCAATTACTATACTGAGTAACACTGAAAAGAGTGGATACCCTTGTCTTGTTAAAAGTTTTATAGGAAATGCTTTCAGTTTTCCCTCATTTACTGTGATGTTGGCTATAGGTTTTTCATATATTGCCTTTATTATGTTGAGGTATGTTCCTTCAATTTCTAGTTTCTTCAGTGCTTTTATCATGAAAGGATATTGAACTTTGTCAAAAGGCTTTTCTGTATCTACTGAGATAATCATGTGATTTCTCCTTTGAGTCTATTTACATACTGTATTACATTGAATGTATTATGCATGTTTTACCACACTTGCATCCCATGAATAAAACCAAGTTGATCATAATGTATAACCTCTTGAATGTGTATTGTTGAAGTTGATCTGCAAGTAGTTTTATTAAGGAGTTTTGCATCTATGCCCATCAGGGAAACTGATCTGTACTTTTCCTTTTTTGTTGTGTCCTTATCTAGTTTTGAAATCAGGGTAATACTTCATACAATGAGTTTGGGAGTGTCCCTTCCATTTCTATTTCATGGTATAATTTGAGCAGCATGGGTGTTAATTCCTCTTTAAAGGTCTTATAGAACTCAAAAATGAACCCATCCAGTTCTGGGCTTTTCTTTGTCAGAAGACTTTCTTATGCCTTCAATCTCACTGCCTATTATAGGTCTGTTTAAGCTGTTTATATCCTCTTCATTTAGTTTTGGTAGGTCATATGTGTCTATGAATTTATCCATCTTATCTATGTTTTCCAGTATTTTGGAATATAAGGTTTCAAAACATTCCATAATGATTCTGTGGATTTCATTGGTGTCTGTTGCAATATCTTCTTATTCATCTCTAATTTTATTAATTTGAGCTTTCTTTTTCTCTTTTGGTTAGTTTGGCCAAAGGTTTGTCAATCTTGTTTGTCTTTTCAAAGAACCAGCTCTTTGTTTCATCAATTATTTTTATTGTTCTTTCAGTCTCTATATCATTAATTTATGCTGTGAGCATTATTTCTTTCCATCTACTGATTTTGGGTTATGCTTGCTCTTATTTTTCTAAGACCTTGAGGTGCATCATTAATTCTATTTATTTGAGTCTTCTCTGATTTTTTAATGTAGGCACTCATAGCTATAACCTTCCATCTTAGAACTGCCTCTCCTGTATCCTAAAGATTCTGGTAGGTTGTGTTTTTATTTTCATTTGATTCTAGGAATTTTTTATTTCCTTCCTGATTTTCAAGGACCCATTGGTCATTTAAGAGTATATTGCTCAATCTCCATGCTTTGTATAGGTTCCGTAATTTCTCTTGCTGTTGATTTCTAATTTTATTCCATTATGGTCTAATTAGATATACAGAGTTATTTTGATTTTTCTGTATTTTTTAGAACTTGATTTATGCCCTAAAATATGTTCTATTTTAGAGAAAGTTACATGGCCTGCTGAGAAGAATGTGTATTCTATAGCTTTGGGGTAGAATATTCTGTAGATGTCTACAAAGTCTATTTGATCTATTATAGTGTTTAACTCTGAAGTTTCTTTGTTAATTTTTTTTGTCTGGATGTTCTATTTATTGATAAGCATGGGGTGCTGAAGTTACCTACCATTATTGAATCTGGATCTATCTGTCCCTTTATATCCAGCAGTAATTTTTATGAAATCGGGTACACTAATGTTCAGTGCATATACATTTACAGTTGTTATATCTTCTTGATTGAGTGTTCCCTTCATTAGTATGTAGTGACACTCTTTATCTCTTCTGACTAATTTTAACTTAAAGTCTACCCTGTCTGATATAAAGGTGGGTACTCTTCCTTTTTTTTTTTTTTTTTTTTTTGGCTGCCATTTGCTTGATATATCAATTTCCATCATTTCACTTTGAGTGTTCTTGTCAATAATATGTGTTTCTTAAAGTCAACAAATTGTTGGATCTTGTTTTTTCAATCCAATCTATTAGTCTATGTCTTTTAATTGGAGAGTTAAGACCATTTATATTAAGGATTAGTGCTGATTCTTGTAATTGTGATGTATTTTCCTGGTTGGCTCATATACTATTTGTTCTTTTTCTCTTTAATCATATCCAGGTTTGCTGGTTTTTGGGGTTGTTTTTGGTTTTGGTTTTTATTTATTTATTTATTTATTTATTATTTATTTATTTATTGAGTTAGAAATGACAGATTCTTTCTATTTCTCATTCATTCATCTTTTCCTCTCATGATAGTTATTCTTTCCTGTACCCTTATGATTGAGATTCTCTTTCTTTCTTCTATGTATATAGGATTTATTTAAGTGTCTTTTGCAATTCTGGCTTAGTGGTCATGAATTCCTTTAGTGTGTGCTTATCTTAGAAGATCTTTATTTTTTCTCCATTGATTTTAAATGATAACTTTGCTGGATATAGTAATGTGGGTTGGCAGTTATTATTTACTTTAAGGGCTTAAAATATATCATCCTGTACTTTCTTGGATTTTAAGGCTGGTACTGAGAGAAATGATAGTATTCTAATGACTTTGCCTTTATAAATTAGTTGGTGTTTTATCTTGTAGCTTTTAACATTGTTTTCTTTGTTCTGAAGTCTTAATGTTTTAACTATAATGTGTCCTGGGGATGTTCTTTTTTCTGGTGATATCTACTTAGGGTTCTAAATGACTCTTGTGGGCTGGGGTTTGGCTCAGTTGGTAGAGTGCTGCTCTGCACTCTCTGAGGACCCAGGTTTGATTCCCAGCACCACATAAACCAAAGGACATGGCAATCCACTTCCAAAGCAATCCCAAAACAATCAGCCATTGAAAACCCTATGAGAGTTGCTATGAATCACACTTGACTTGAAAGCATCTAAAAACAACAAATGGCTCTTGTGGTTGGATGTTCATTTCTTTCCCCAGATTTGGGAAATGTTCTACTATAATTTCATTGAATAAATTTTTATGCATTTAGTTTTTTATCTCAGCTCCTTCTACCCTCTGGATTCTTAGATTTGGTCTCTTGATCATGTCCCAGAGTTCTTGGAAGTTGTGATCATGCTCTTTTATTTATTTGTTTTTTGTTGTTGTTGACATCTGAATATAGTGTTTCTTCAGCTTTGTCTTCCATCCCTGATAGTCTACTGCTTGATCTAGTCTCCTGGGGGTACTTTCTGCCGTGTTTTTTATTTGATTTGTTGAACACTGCAATTTCCAACATTTCTGTGTGGGTTTTTGTTGTTGTTCTTCTTCTTCTTTCTTTCTTTCTTTCTTTTTTTTTTTTTGTTCAAAATCTCAATTTCTCTGCTGAATTCCTCATCCACTTTGCTGACATTATCTTCGCATTGATGACTTTCCAGTCTAGGTTCTTCATTGATTTTCTTACTTTACTCATCTGCTTGTTTGTGTCCTCTACAGTCATTGGTCATCTTTACAAGTAGACTTTTGAATTTTTTGTCTGACATTTCAACCATATTGATATCTTTGAATTCAGCACTTAAAGAATTATTGTCTTTTGGAGGAGATGTGTTTCCTTGCTTTTTCAAATTTCCTGTGTTTCTGTTTTGTGAATTGTGTATCCGTTGGGATGAATATCTGTTCTCGTTTTTATTTGGGGATCTTCTTAGTGATAGGCTTTCTCTTGATATCTCAATCTTTGATACAACTCTCTGAAAAAAAAGACAAATCACTGTTAACAGGTACAACACCTGACTGAACCAGATGTAGAAATACACTTAAAATCAGTTAAAGCCAACTACTATATCACCATGCCCCTAGAACTGAACATCATGATAATAATGTAGAGTAAGCTATAAGGCTATAAATTATTAGGGTTAAGGTAAAAATAGTAATTGCCTCTAAAAAGGAAGTGAGGTGAAGAGAAAGAGGAGGAAGAAGGAAGAACCAAGCTTTAAGAAAAAAAAAGGAAAAGAAGATCTAGAAAGGAAATGAATGTCAGGAAGAGAAAGAGAAAGGAGGAAAAAAGAAACCCAAAACAAAAATCTCTGGATTCACAATAAGGAGAAAAATATATAAACAAAATTAGGTAAACACAAGAAGAGCAATAAAATGTAAAAAGTCTGAGATTTTCTTTTTTTAAAAAATAAAGTTAAAATGATACTAAAAGTATAATAAATAGAAAAAGAGATACACAAGCAGCAAAAGATCTTTAAAAAGAACTAAAAATAAAAGAAGATAAAAATTACATTAGAAATAAAAGGAAATGTGGAAAATAAAATTAATGACAAAATGTGGAACAAAGAAAAAAAAGAAGGTTAAAAAAAAAAACAGACACCATGGTGCACACCTACAATCTCAGCATCTTGGGAGGCTGAGACAGGAGGATCTTGAGCCCCGAACCAGAGGGAGCCTGCACAATTCAACTAGACCCTATCTCAAAACAAATACAAGAAAAGGGCTGGGGTGGCCGGGCATGGTGGTGACTGGGGAAGGAGAAGTAGGACGATCACAAGTTTGAGGCCAGAGGCAGCCTGAATAACTTAGTGAGACCTTGTTTAAGATAAAAATTTAAAAAGGGGGTTAGGGGTGCAGCTCAGTGGTAGAGCACGTGCAAACTATGTGTGAGGCCTTGAGTTCAGTCCCAGTACCACAAAAAAAAAAAAAGTGAGAGAGAAAAAAAGAAGAAAGAAAGAAAGAAAGAAAGAAAGAAAGAAAGAAAGACAGAAAGAAAAGAAAAGAATGAAACAAGAGAAAAAGAAAGGCCTGGGATACTGTCTACTCCTGTTATCAGGCAGACATGGGGAACAAAGAAAGCCAGTCTGGAGCATGGGGCTGGCAATCTGGCAGCAAAGCCTTGGTCCTCGTATTCAGCACCTACCCCATGCAAAGCCCTATGTTCAACCTCTAGCACAATAGGAAAAAAAAAAAAAGTACTAGAGTGACTTCTTCCTGGGTCCTCTAATATTGGAGTCTAATTAGGTGGAGGTGGTGGTTATCTGAAGATGAGGTCTTTTAACTAAACTCAGCTCAGATTTGTGAACCTCTGAAGTTCCTCTCAGGACATGGAGTCATCTCCTCTTCCTTGGGTGTGGGGCTATCATCCACTTTGCCTGAGTCTCCTGCTGCCAGAACCTCTGCATGTATCATTGTCCTACCTCCCCCTCGCTGTAACTGCCTGCCCCAGCAGTGTCACACTCGGTCCTTGTATTCAGCATATGAAAGAATTTATACCCAACACAGAAATTATAGTATAGAATAGGTTTATTAAAGATGTTGTTGTTGTTGTTAGGTGCCGTCGAGTCGGTATCCGACTCGTAGCGACCCTCATAGGGTTTTCAATGGCTGACTGTTTCGGGCTTGCCTTGGGAGTGGATTGCCACATCCTTCTCCCATTTATTAAAGATAGTACACCTTAAAGGAATAATTACAGGGAAAATGAGGCACCTGAAGAAACTTAGGTAGATCTACAGAGGAACTTGGACAAATCCTGCATTCCCTGGGTGATTTGGCATAAAGATGTCTCTATTCCCCAGGGGGAGGAAAAGAAGCCAGAGAATGGGAGAGTTAGGCAGGCTTTTAGAAGGAAAGGTGCCTTGGATAGACAGAGAAGATGGCTGGCCTGAGAGAAGGGAGAGAGGTGTACATATTTACAGGAGAGAGAAGGGAAGAGTGGAGAGGAAGAAGGAGGGGAGTGGAAGAAGAGAGAGGATGAAAGAGGAGTGGAAAAAAAGAGTGGGCTCATTTCCTTTAGTTTTATTCAAACTAGGGCACACTTTGTATGGCCTCAGCCCTGGGCACCCAGTGTGATGTGGACCTAGGATCCTTGTTGCGTAAGTGGTTTGAGGGCCTGGGTAAGGTGTGGGACCATTTGAAAATGTCTTTCATTGTCCTCAGAGAGGCATATGGCTGCTTCATCATGGTGTAATGGCAGTAGCCACTTTTAATCTCTTTTTCCTCTCTATTGCCTGCTAATGGGTAAACTAGCCACCTACCACTTCCTATTCTGACTCCTTTCTTTTACCACATCACACACAAGCTGCCTCTAATCTGTCATCTTACACTGTGAGTCCATAACAGGTAACTCTTATCTAGCATTTCCTAGGTGCCAAGCAATTCCTACGCATTTTACATAGATAATCTCATTAAATCCTCACAACTCCATGAGACATGTACTATTCTCATTCCAATTTTATTATAAAAGAAAAGAAAACCTGCTGCCTTAAAACAGAAGACAAAAGCCAACTCGCTGACTGAAGGAAAGAGAAACAAATATGGAAGATCCAAGAACATGGCTGTGGTTTCTGACTTTCCCATGTCTGGTTGCTGGAGCTCCTTTTGGTGCTCAGATATACCCCTATCCTGGAGAACCCCAGATGCCTTGGTGTTCTAGTATCCCCTTCACTTTAGCTAGCTTGGAAAGTATGGCAGCTGGGTACTGCTCACCGAGTGACCCCTGTATTTTCCTCCCCTTTTGGTATTGGCCAGACTAGTTCTGGCAAAAATTATGTGCTAGTGACAAGTCGAGGCATCTAAGAGCCAATGTGCGAGCCTCCAGCTTCTTTTGGGAGGGTGACTGAGAAAACCAAATGTCTCAGACAGTGTAGCTATGCAATAGCGAGGCCTCCGTGAGCTGAGTTTCCTGGGTGTCCTGATATGAGTATTTTTTTTTTTTTGGCCAAAATTCATATTTTGAAATCCTGTCAGGTGCCTTGGCCTACTGTAATCCCAGGAACTGGGGAGGCTGATATGGGACCATTGCAAGTTTAAGACCAGAGGTAGCCCGCGTAACTTAGTGAGATCTTAACTCAAAATAAAAAAATGAAAAAGGGGCTTGAGAGGACTACTCTGCCCCCATTTTGTATTTTACATTCCAAACTCCATCTCAGCCTGACCTAGGGCCTGACCCTGAAAAGCCCCAATTCCAGGAAAAGGGCCATAAAACTCATCTACCCACAATACAGCCAATTAAAAAGGAGATAAGCCACAAGGAATGCAGAAGTATCTTATCTTGCAGTTAGCCATCTGTGTCTCAAGAATGTGAGCAGTTGGCCACCTGTGTCCAGGCCAATTAAAAACAAACTCATGTAACTGCTTTTGAGTCAACTGATCATGTTAAAGGTTACCTAACCTCAACTGGAATTCCCCCTTTTCGTGCTTAAAAAGGCCTGCACATCTTCACTCAGGGTTGCCATTTTCTGAATGGTCAGACCCCTGTGTGCAGGCTCACAATAAAGTGACTTTGATTTTGCATATGTGGATCAGTGTCTCATTGGCGTGGCGATTTTGGACCCAACAGGCTGAAGGTGCATTTGAGTGGTAGCATGCTTGCCTAGCATGTGCAAGGCCTTGGGTTGACCCCCCAGTACCTCAAAAAAATAAAAGGAGAGAGAAGAAAGAAAAAAAAAAGAAGAAAGAAAGAAGGAAGGAAAGAGAAGATGAAAGAAAGAAAGAAAAAAAGAGAGAAAGATAGAAAGAGAAGAAAAGAGAAGAAAAAGAAAAGAAAAGAAGAGAAAAGAAAAGATTGATTCCATCCCCCACTGTGACTGTATCCGGAGGTGGGGTGTTTGAGGGGTGATCAAGTTATAAGGGTGGGACTGCCTGTTGCAGTTCGTTTTGTGCTGCTGTAACAGAATACCACACACAATAATTTATAAAGAACAGAAATTTATTTGCTCACAGTTCTGGAAGCTAGGTAGTCAAAGATCAAGTGCTGACATTTGGTGTGAGCCTTGGCGCATCAGCCCATGGGAGAAGGCAGATGGGCAAGACAGCCTGTGCACATGTGAGAGCATGATAACGGAAGGAGGCCTGACTCACCCTTTTCATCAGGAATCCACTCCCTGTTGAAACCCACACTCCTATCAAACCCACTTCTATGACAACCAATCCACTTTCATGGTAACAGCATTGATCCATTCACGAAGGCAGAGCCCTCATGCTAATCACCTTGTAAAGGTCCCAGTTCTTAAACTATTACAGGGGTAATTAAATTTCAACATGAGTTTTCCATTTACTATCAGCTGGGAAGACAGAACACACCAGCAGAGCATGACATAATTGCTCACGGCATTGTTTGATACCAGGCTTTCTGGTCATGGGGCTGTCAGAACAGTCCTGGGAGTTCAGCACACCGTCTCGTAATTGTCCCTGTATCTACATTACCTGTTGTTAGAGGAACAAAGGGAGGGGTCAAGCCTTGTTTGTCTTACACCTGACCCTGAAAAACTGAATCGTATATTTTGGTGAATGAATAGCTGTGGGATGGGAGGAACCATGGTCCCAGGAGGTAGAACTTGTTTGTGCTGACTCTGAAAACCGGGTAAGATTTGGAGGAACCATGAGGATTCAGGGAATCCCAGAGGAAGGGAAGGGAAAGGGACGTTTGAGCAAAAGCCTGAATTTGGAGCCTTCCTGGGGGAGCTGAGCTGGCAGGCCAGAGACGACCGCTCCCCTCTTCAGCTGCCACTGTCCAGCCAAGGATTTCTAAGGAGCCCTGCCACTGACCCCAGCCCAGACTGGCCAGGGCTGAGGTGGGAGGCAGCCGGGCAGCCCAGCCTGCAGTGAGCCCAGAGTAATGACAGCCTCACAAAGCCAGCCTCATTATGCAGAGTGACTTCATGATGTTGCCATTTTATTTTGTGTGCGTTTTCTTCCTTGAAAATGAGGTAACAACTTTATTTGCCCAAGATTACAAGTCAGGTTGGTGATGAACTGTTGGTGCTGTGCAGAAGGAGCCCTCAGGAGGAGCTTGCATGTTTGCAAGTCCTTTTGTTGCTCTCTGGCAACAACAACAACAACAACAACAACAACAACAACAAGGAAATTAGCAGCAAGGATCAGAAGCAGCTCAGCCTTTGTGAGGCTGCCTGTGATTCCTTGGATGGGTATTATGACTGCTGAAAGTTTCCACAGTACACTACACAGCCCAGTAAGACCCCCAGATTCATAAATCCCTAAAAGAAGAGCATTGTTATTGTTGTTGTTAGGTGCCATATTTTGACCATATTCCCAAACCCAGGCAAATTATGCTTCAGTGAGTCACTTTATGAAGAGCCTGACACAAGATGGATTAACGAAATGGAAGATGGACAGATCAATGATGGATAGATGGACAGATGGATAATTGGGAAGGATGGATGGATGGATGGCTAAATGAATGTGGCTGAATAGATGAGGTGAAGAGGAGAACATCTGCCCTACTTAAAATACCTCAGGGAAAGAAGTTCCCAGAACCATGAGCAATACCCATGATAATAATAGCATAGTGGTGGGTTGCTTTAGCCAAAGCAAAGATGTGACCGTATCTTCTAGGATGGCAGCAAAGGCTAGCCCTAATCCACCCACATGAGAGATGAAGGACCATCTGGAAAGCTTTTTATCCTAAGAGAAGAGAGAATCTGACACAGAAGCCTGACCCTATAACAAAATTTTACTTGTGGAAGAGGAACAGGTGGTTGTGTCACACTGATCATGAGTTTGTGTCTGGGTCAGTCCCTAGGGATGCGGACACTGAGGTAACAGTGACCAAGGACACGGTAATACAGAGCAGAAGCTGTTGTTCTGGGGGTAACTGAGACAGTTCCAAGGGATCCATATTTCCTAGCAAGGCACAGAAACTGTGAGAACAGATGTCCTTAAGTGCATGGGCACTGGATTCAAATCATAACTCCTGTATTAACTAGTTTTATGTCCTAAGAAAATTTCTTATTTTGTTTTCAATATTTGTTTCAATATTGTGTTGAAAAAATACATACCATAAATTCATTCTTTTAAAGTGTACAATTCAGTGGTTTGGAGCATATTCAAAAAAAATGTGCAAACATCACTGCTACCTAATTTCAGAATATTCTTAACCACTTCCCAAAAGAAATCCCATGCTGCCTAGTGGTCATTTTTCCATTGCTCCTCTCCCCAGCTCCTGGCAACATTGATCTACTTTCTGTCACTGTGGATTTGCCTATTCGCACATTTTATATAAATGCATTCGTAAAAGATGGGGCTTTCATGTTTTTGCTTCTTTCACTTATCATGATGTACTTATTTTATGTGCAAATAATATTTAATCATATGACTGTATCACATTTTTATCCATTTATCAGCTGATGGATCTTTTGGCTAATATGAATAATGCTGCTATGAACATGCATATACCAGTTTTTGTGTGGAAATATTTTCAAGTATCTTGGGATATATAACTAGGAGTGGAATTGCTGGGTCATATGATAACTCTGCTTAATTTTTTGAGGACCTCTCCAACTGCTTTCCAAAGCAACCATACCATTTTACATTCCCATCAGTAGGATGAGGATTCCAATTTCTCCACATCCTCACCAACACTTATTTGCTGTCTTTGTCAGTATAGTCATCTTAACAGGTGCTCAGTGATACCACCTTGTGATTTTAATTCGCATTTGCCTAATGACAGATGATATTGAGAATATTTTCATGTGCTTATTTGCCATTTGTATATCTTCTTAAGAGTTGGAGCTGCGGCTCAGCAGTAGAGCGCTTGTTTGCCTGGCACATGTGAGATCTGGGATTAAATTCCCAGCATTGGGCACACATGCACACATGTATAAAAAGTGCATTCTTCTTTGAAGGGATATTTATTCAAATCCCTTGCCTGTTTTTAATTAGTTATTTGTATATTTATTGTTCAGTTATAGGGAGATGGACCTGGCAATCCACTGTTGAAACAATCCACCACTGAAAACCCTATGAATATCAGAGAAGCACTGACAATAGTGTCAGGCACTGCACAGTGTCAGAAAGTATTTTATTCTGTTGTACATAGGATTGCAATGAGTTGGACTAACTCGATGGCACCTAAAAACAATATTGTTCACTTATAAGAATTCTTTATAAATTCTTGAGACAAGACTATTGTGAGATATATGAATTGCAAACACTTTCCCCATTCTATAGGTTGTATTTTCACTCTGTTGATAGTGTCCTTTGAATCATAAAAGTTTTTAATTTTGATGAAGACTAATTAGTCTATTTTTGGTTGCCTATACTTTTAGTGTTATATTTAAAAAACCATTGTCTAATCCGGAGTCATGAAGATTTATACTTATATTTTCTTTTAAAAGTTTAATAGTTTTAGCTTTTACATTTATGTCTTTGATTCATTTTAAGCTAATATTTGTATATAATGTGAGGTATTGGTCTAAGTTCATTCTTTTACATTGGAATATTCAGTTTCTAAGAAACACTTGCCTGCAGGTTTTCCACTGTGGAGTACGATCCTGTCAGGTCTGGGAAGCTAAGCAGGGTCGGGCCTGGCTAGTACTTGAATAGGAGACTGCCTGGGAACACCAGGTGCTTTAGGCTTGGGAGAAGGACCTGGCCACCCACTCCTAAAAAAACAATCAGTCATTGAAAACCCCATGAATAGCAGAGAGGCATGACAATATTGTTTTGGCTGTTGTACATAGGGTTACTATGAGTCTGATACTGACTCAACGGCACCTAACACCACCAACAACAAGCAACAATATTGAAAAGATAATTCTTTCATAACTGAATTGTCTTGACATCCTTGTCAAAAATTAATTGGCCATAAATGCATGGGTTTGTTTCTGGGCTATCAATTTAATTCCAATGATCTAGGCATCTACTACCATACAGTCCTGATTATTGTTGCCTAATAACTAAGTTTTGAAATTGGAAAATATGAGGTGTGAGTCCTATACCTTTGTTCTTTATTTTCAAGGTTATTTTTGCTATCCCTTGAATTGGGTCCCTTGAATTTCCTGGGTCCCTTGAATTTCCATATGAACTTTAGGATCACTTTGTGGTTTCTGGAGGGAAAAATTAGATTTTGTAAAATGCCAGCTGGGATTTTGGTAGAAGTTGTAATTGAATTTATGGATCACTCTGGGGAGTATTACCATCTAACAATTTTAAGTCCTTTAATCCAGGAGCACCAGATTTATTTAGGTCTTCTTTAATTTCCTTCATCAATATTTTGTAGTTCTCAGAGTATAAGACTTTCACTTCTTTTTAAAACTCATCCCTAAGTATTTTTTCTTATTGATGCTATTGTACAAGGAATTACTTTCTTGATTTCATTTTCTGTACATTGCCCAGGTACAAAAACACAATTTATTTTTGTGTATTAATCTTGTGTCTTGTAACTTCATTGAATTTGCTTATGCTTTCTAATTGTTGTTGTTGTTAGGTGCTGTTGAGTCATGTCCAACCCATAGCGACACTTACAGGGTTTTCAATGGCTGATTGTTTCAGGATTGCCCCCAGAGTGGATTGCTACAGCCTTCTTCCATTTTTGCAGTGCTGGGAATCCAACCCAGGACCTCAAAGACTGCAGAGAGGCACTCTACCAATTGAGCTAAATCCCAGCCCATTTTTTTCTAATAAGGCAGGTTAAATAAAGTTCTTGGTTCTTCCTGAAATTCGGGCATTTTTCTTGAATAATAAATGCTCCCCAGATTTCTGATAGTCTTTGCATGATTTCCAGAGTTTTTAAAATAAATAGCCATTTCTGCTAATGTTCTTTTAAGGAAGAAGAGGATTTGGAGGTCATTATTCCACCATTCTCACCGATGTCACACCCCTCACTGTAAGAAAGTTTTGTATGTTTCCATTTCCTTCACTGTAAAATGGATTTATTATTTTTCCATAGTTTTTTGTTTGTTTTTGTTTTTGTTTTAGCGATTTAATAAGATAATGTGGCAAAACATCCAACATCTCCTGGCACTAGCAGATAGGAAAGTTTTGTCACCAGATAAGGAGGAAGGAAGTGATGTATGTTTGTGAATATGCGGCAGTGCAATCTTTGAAAGACTCACCTTGTACCCAAATAACCATCCTGCTATCCCCAGCCCCATTCCTCAGTTCCTCATACATGAAACCCTCCCTGTCTTTCCTGTCTGCCTGTCAAAATTTGCTTTTCCCAAATGTACCCCTTGTTGTCGTTCTCTGCCATGTAGTGAGATATAATCATTACTAATATTACCTCTCCAGGTAACTGAGCCCAGGTGTGCTCACAAATCTGAGGAGCCACATCAGGTCACAGTCAGCTGCGGGGAGGCAGGAGAACCAGTTCTCTCAAACCCCACCAGCTCCATCCACCTTCACTTCAGAACAGCCTTGGCTAGGAGGACTTCTGTGGTTTATAAATGGTTCTTTAAGGACGAAACCCAGAGGCTACCTGATCTGTGGTATCAATGAGAAAGAGCTACTGAATAATTGCAATAACCCTCCCCATGTGTGCAGTGCCACTTCCTGATGACAAAGGGCTTTTCTGCATATAATCACCTGAGGGTTGTTAGCTAGCAGGACACTCACAACCCATGTCCAAGGTTCTACCATGTCCTACACTCTAGTTGGCCACAGCTCCTGACTGACACCATATCTGCTGTCCCTTCTGCAGAAGATGCCCTGTCACTCCATCCCCCTTATCCCCTATCTGCTTACCCTCAGTCCTCCAAAATCTAGATCACACAGCATCCCAAGAGCAGATGTTTCTGTGACTCTTCTTGCTACTACTTTGCCTCATATATCTACATATCTATCCTATAAATATTTGCTGAGCTCCTGTGAGGTTTCAGGCACCATCCTGGACTTTGGAAATATAGCTGTGAATTTCTTCTTAAGAAATGTACATTCTAGTGGCAAAAGACAGTAAATACATAGGCAAGTAATCTGTAGGTCATGATAAACTCTGAAAATGAAAAAGAAAACAAAAAGAGAGAGTTAGCGTTGGGCTGAGGGATATTATTTTAAGGAAGGTACAAAGGGAGATCTCTCTGGAAACATAACAATTGAACAGAAATCTGAAGGAAGTGAGGTAGTGAATTATGCAAATATCAAGAACATTCTAGACAATTGTTATTGTTGTTGGGTGCCATCAAGTTGAGTCTGACTTATGGAGACCCTCATGGGGTTTTTCAATGGCTGATTGTTTCCAGATTGCTTTGGGAGCGGGTTGCCACATCATTCTCTTGTTTTTGTGGTGATGGGATCGGACCCAGGTCCTCAGAGTTTGTGGAGCAGCACTCTATTCTAGACAGAGGGAACACCAAATGCAAAAGCTCTGAGGTGGAAGCTCAGAGAAAAGCAAAGGGGCCAGTGTAACTGGACTGCCATGAACAAGGGGACAAGTTGCACATAGTGAGCCTAGAGAAACAACCAATACCAGATCAGGGAGGCTTGTAAGGACTTTGGATTTTATACTATGAAAGTTTGGAAGGCAATGAAGGGTTTGAATAGAAGTGCAACAAAATTGCATTTTGAGATGATTTCTCTGGCTGCCATATTGAGAATAGGATTGAGAAGGGCCAAGGATGGAATCAGATAGTCAGGAAGTGGTCGATAATTCAGACATGATCAGATGGTAGCAAAGATGGTGAGTGGTGGCTAGAGTCTGAATATATTTTGGCAGTGGTGCCAACAGGATTTGTTAATGTGTTGAATGTGGAACATGAGAGAGAAATAGGAATCAAAGAGGACTCTAAGACTTTGGGCCTGTGAAATTGAAAGCATGAAGCTACCATTTATGAACACAGGGAGCCAAGCAAGCAGAGGAGAAGGGGTGGCTGGACCCCTACCTTCTGCCTTTGAGGCACAGCCTGACCCTCAGCTGTGGCATGGCTCCTTCGGTGGTGGTTTTCTGAGCCTTCTACAGAAATCTACAAGTTACTCCTTTGTTCTCCATGGTTGTGGACTGGAGAGCATCTTGGAGCATTTGGTCACATTGTTAGATAGACTGGGAATTGTAGAATTTGTCCAGGTCCTAATAGTGATAAGAAGCAACACCCTGGACACCCTGTGAGCAGACCCTGAGTGGAGGCCGGCAGGCTCAGTTGAGCAGGGATGGTGGAGGAGGAGGAAAGGACATCAGAGCTGGAGACCTTAGACTCGTCAAGGATGCTAGAATCATATGAGTTTTTGTTCAGGTCATACCTTAGGCAAATTAACTAAAATGTGTGGGAATGGGAGTCAGGAATGTGGTTTTTAAAGTATCCCAATATCCAGCCAAAGTTGACAGCCACTACCTTGGGTCCACAAATGCTTCTTCAGTGCTTCCTGATGTTTGTTGATTCTACCTGTTCTTAGCAAAGGGCCAAACAATGTGGAAGGACAGAAATACCTCTGGCCTTGCAAAACAAAATGAACCAGATAGGGGCTTCAGGGCATTCTTCTCCGGCTTAGAACTGAAGTCAAATCAAATTCTCCAAGGAAACACTGAGTCCAGCCAGCCTCTCTATGCTTCCATGCCTCCAGCTCTGCTTTGAAGGTGAGGCATATTTCAAAAACTTTCTTAATGCAATCTGGCCAAGCTCTGCATCTTCCAGCAGGACCTGCTGGTGTGTGGAATGTGCCAGAGAGATGAGAAGGCACTGAGATGGGGCGTTAGGGGGGATCTTTTCCCAGTGTGGGCACTGGGGCAGCTGAGGTTGTGGCCAGGAACCAGAGGAAAAAGAGAGAATGGCAGATCCCCTGAGGAAGATTAACTTGGGAACCGTTCTAGTTTCAATTTCAAACCCAGAAAGCTGAGCTGCAGGCTCCTGCTACCCTCCTTAATCCCTATGGGCAGCCAGTTCATGACCGGAACAGACAGCCACCCATTGTTGAGTGGCCCGCTTTAGTGTCTGGGCCCCTCCTTGGTCATCCAACTCCCGAGATACTTGTGTGGATTAAAACCCAAATCTCTTGATTAGGATAAGATGCCACAGGAAACATTTGCTCCTTGAAAATTGCTACATCTTTCCTGGCTAGTAAACCAAAGCACAGGCTTCATGTAACTAAGGGAAGAGGATCCCTGAGGGGCCTGGGTGCAGAGACGGCTGCTCCTCTTACATCAACCTCTCCACCAGCCTGCCCACAGGAGGCTGCAGGGACAGTGTCACAGGGACTGAGGGCAGGCATGGCATTGCTGTCAGGCTGACCTGGATCCAAATTGTGACTCTGCCATGACTATCTGTTCACCCAAGAGGTGGTTGCTTGACTGCTTGGAGCCTCAGTTTCCTCACAGTTAGTCAGAAGATTAAGTGGAGGACATGAGCACATGCTGACACACGTCCAAGCTCCATTAGGTTCTTTGCTCCCCTGGAGCCCCTCACTTGCCCTTTGGGCACATCATTTGACAGATGAGGTTAAAGATGAGTCATCCCTCGTTCTCACCCAGTGGATACCCCCTTTCTGTGAGTGCAGAGGGAGAAGAGGAGAAGGCACATGGGGACAGGTCTGGCTTTAGCATCCAGTTGGCTCTCAGCATGAGTGACTCTCAGGAGGGGTACACAATGAGGCAGTTGACAGGAGGACCAGGGCCGGTCCTGGAGAGACCCTGATGCCGCTGCATAGGTGATGTCTCACAGGCATCTAAAGATGTTCCTATCAGCCCGCAGCCTGGCCAAGCCAGCAGAGACATAGGGAAGGAGCAAGGGTGGCAGTTCTGGGATCTGTCACACCTATAAGACATGGCTACAGCTCCCTCCTCTTTCTGTTCAGAGGCCCTACAGGGAACCCTGATGAAGGAACAGAAGGGGGAATTTTTTTATGTTGGTGGCCTCTCTCTTAGAGAGAGGTTGCAGAAAGTTTCAGAGGAAAAGCAGTGGGGACTTTTTAGTGATCTATTGTCGCCTACCCCCACGTGTCTGTCAGCTTGTCATGCTTTGGGTGCTTGAGTGTTGCTGTGATGCTGAAAGCTATGACCGGTATTTCAGATAACAGCAGGGCCACCCATTGTAGACAGGTTTCAGCTGAGCTTCTAGATTAAGACAGACTAGGGAGAAGGACCTGGCAGCCCACTCCCAAAACAATCAGTCATAGAAAACCCTATGAAAGCAAAGAATCACTGTTAAATATAGTGCTAGAAAATGAACCCCCCAGGCTAGAAGGCATTCAAGAAATTACTGGGGAAGAGTTGTCTCCTCAAAGTAGAGTCAACTTTGATGGGAATGGAGTAAAGCCCCTGCAACCTCCTTTTGTTGATGTGGCATAACTCAAAAATGAGAAGAAATGTAATGGCTACAACATTGGGCTCAAACATAAAAAGATCATGTGCATGGCACAGTGCTGGGTAGTGCTTTGTTCTGACATAGTTAAGGTCACTATGAGTTGGATCTGACTCAAGGGCACCTAATAAAAACAACGTTGCTGACTAACAAACCACCCCACACTTAATGACTCATTCCAGCAAGCATTCATCTCCTACCATGGTCCTGCAGGTGGTGGAGGCTCAGCTGGGCAGTTCTTGGATGGTCTCTCTTGGGGTTTCTCCTGGGGTTGCCTGGGGCAAGAGTCTCCTGGGGGCTCTCCCAGAACCCAAGAACAGCTGGCCTCTCCACATCATCTCAAGGCTTCTGCTTCCTGTGTGGCCTCTCTCCATTATGCCTCCACATGGACTTGCTGGCTTTGGAGTCGAACTTCTTACACACAAGTTCAGGGGTCTCCAAAGTGCCCAAGCAGAAACCTTTTTAAAATTCAGCCGGGAACCACCCTGGCATTGCTATTGCTTCCACCTTCTGTCAGTTGAGTGGTCACAGGCCAGTTCAAGGGGAATGGAATTAACTCTCCTCTTGGTGAGAAAATGGCCAAGAATCATGTCCACCTTTACCCTTTACAGAGTCCCAACTGACAGTCTGCACAGAAGGTAGAGGGTGCTGTGCTACATCTCACAGATGCGGCCCACCCCAGAGCTGCCAGCACTGTGGGCTGAATCAGGAGGCTGTGGAGGACTCTGAGGAGGCTGAGCCTCACTAGGATAGTGAAGGACTGTGCTGACTTGAAGCTGGAGGGAACCCCCTGTAACCAAGAAGCAGACCCCTGAGGTCTTACAATTTGATCTCTGACTGATCCCCCATGTATTCTGCTCTTACATGTGTGCAGCATATCAAACTCTGAGGCGAACTGGACACCCATGTGCACCACAAGGACATCCTTGAATCCTTCCTCAGCCTCCCTCTGCAGGCCGCTCTCTGGTGGGCCTGTACCTCGTGCTCCCCGCACATCCTGACTGACCTGTCTCCCTGACCCGCTCCACTCACTGGCACAGGGGTTGCTGCCTCCCACCCTACCCCAATACCCAGCCTTCCAGATACACAAGATATTATTAACAGCTGTCAGTCTAAACCCAGGCCTGCGTTCAGAGGTGAAATCAAGTGGAAGCCCCCTTCACTCAACTCAGCTGTGGAGTTTGAGTGCCAAGGGTGGCTCTTCAGTGTTTCTATACAAATTTTCAGATGTGTACAGAAGCTGAGAGATGTGTATAATGAATGCCCAAGGACTATCACTCAGTGCTCATGGCAAATCTTGTTTCTGTCACCTCTCCTCTCTCCACTCCCACCAAGAGTATTTGGAAGCAAATCCCGGGCATCTTAATGTTTCATTTGTAAATATTTCATTGTTGTTGTTGTTGTTGTTAGGTGCTGTCGAGTTAGTATCTGACTCATAGCGACCCTCATAGGGTTTTCAATGGCTGACTGTTTCGGGATTGCCTTGGGAGTGGATTACCAGGCCCTTCTCCCATTTTTGCAGTGCTGGGAATTGAACTCGGGACCTCAGAGACTGCAGTGCAGCACTCTACCAACTGAGCTAAATACCAGCCCTGGCTCAAAATATAGGCCTCCCTTTTCAGCTACCATGCCATAGCTCACAGACTTTGAGAAATCTAATCTTAGCTGAGTCTGCCCAGGAATGTCAACCATGGTAAGGCGTTCTGTGGAATGTGGGAGAGATGGGGCTCCAGGCTGGCCCTGACCTGAAGTAATAGGGCAAGGGGAGGGAAGCTCTGTGGCCTTCAAGGCTCGGTAGGAGGGGAGGCTGATGTGCCTCCCCAAAACTACTTGAGATTGGGCCTCTCTGCAGAGGAAAGGAAGCCAGGAGGCTTCTCTCCATTGTGGCCAGGGCCGCCTGTCCCCGCGGCCACATTGGGGTGGTGGGGGTGGCAGGAGTGGCCTTTCCAGGCACTTCCAATCTCTCCCATATTGTCAGCCTCGCAGTACAGAGGCTTTGAGAAGAAAAGACCCTGTCAGAGACTGAATCTCCCTGAGATGAGGATGGAAATTTTAACCTTTTCTGCTTCCTGAGAAGCACAGTGAAAAGAGAGGCTGTTCTAAAAGATGGGGACCCTGGCGCTCTGTGCTTTGGGGACACGACATGCCCTTGACCAGGGTGCCCAGGGCAAGGGTGGGAAGCCGCTGACCCTTCCACATAGGCGAGGCATTCAGGACCCCGGGTTCCCACAGGGCTGCCTCTCTCCCACGGTGTCAACAGTGGCCTTGGGAGGGGACCATATGCTACCCCCAGCTCGCTGGTCCTGCTCTTCCATCGTGCCGCGGGGGCCCTGGGGACTTAAACAGAGTTGTGTCTGCCAACAGAGGGGACTTTGTCTCCTCTCCCTCCACAGAGAGGCAGGACTACCAAGGCGGGTTTATATTATTGTTATTTGCAGCTTGGCAGAAATGTAAATGTGAGAGTTCACACTGATGGAAAGAAATGGGGCTTTCTCTGTGCTCTTGGCTGTGGCCGCCACCCACTGCCCAGGCCCAGGAGGATGATGGCTCCCCCTGAGGAGTTGGAAGCAGGGGACACCAGATTCTCCACCACCTGAGGTGACCTGGGAGGACCTGAACCCTGAACTTTGCGCACACAGAGTTCGGAAATGAGGACACACTTGTAATCCCAGCACTGGGGAGGTTGGGGATAGAGAGGGTGAGGCCACCCTGAACTATATGGCCAGAACCTCTCTCCAGAGCCCCCAAGAAAAGGAGGAGGAGGAAGGGGAAGAGGAGGAAGATACCCACTTACCGGGGTAGCTCTCTCTTTCTTCCAAGACGTTTCTCCAGCAGAAGTGCCTGGGCTCTCCTGTTGGGTCAAATCTCAACTTGGGCCTGCTCCAGCCCATGCTGCTGGCAGCTGTCCACATCCCTTCCTCCCAGGAACAGTCACTCTGTTCCTGGAGCTTTCACAGTATCCTCTTAAAACTTCATAACAACAAATTCTTCCATCCACCCCTCCATCCTTCCATCCATCCAACAACATGTATCAATGGCCATTTTCTGAGGTCAGAGAAGTAGATGGTAAAGATGTGGAGTGAGGAGCTACTGGGGACAACAGAAAATAGAGATATAATTATAAGGGGTGGGGTGTAGATAAATGGTAACCACAAAAGTAGCAACCACTAATGATCAAGAATTTGTAACGTTCTGGGCACCTACATGCTTACTTAATCCTCCCAATCCTGGAGCAGGAGGGCCACACAATCACATTTTACAAAGGTTAAGTAGTATGGCCAAGTCCACAGAGTTGGTAAGCAGAGGAGCTAAGTGACAGTCTCCAAAATGCCTAAAGGCTGCTCCCAGAAGCAACCTTCAGTTTTCAGAGGCCCATGGGAGCTGGTCAGGTGGTGGTCACCAGCTGCAGTGGAAATGTACTGGATGCAGAAGTCCATGGCAGAGCCCCTGGATCCCTGAGTGAGGCTGAGGCTATTTGTAGAGCCACAGCCTATTTTACAGAATCAAAGGCTGATCCTCCTGAGAGTTTCAGCCATGTTTCTTGTTGTTGTTATGTGCCGTAGAGTTGGGTCCGACTCATAGCAACCCTATGGACAACAAATGAAACTCCCAGACATTGTGCCATGCCTGGCTCTATGTCAGTGCTTCTTTGCTATTCATAGGGTTTTCAATGGTTAGTTGTTTCAGGTAGTGGGCTGCCAGGTCCTTCTCTCAAACCTACAGCACCCAGTATTCACAGGTGGTCTCCCATCCAAGGACTAACCAGGCCCCACCCTGCTTAGCTTCTGGGATCTTTTGGGATAAGATGCTAGGGTGGTATGGCTGCTGACTCAGCCAGGCTAAGGAGAGGCAAATATGACTCACTCAGTTTCCACCCTCCCACTGCCCAGTCACAATGGGGTCCACTAAGCCCACCCTGCTGGCCTGGAAGGACCAGTCTAATTGGGTGCTTCCAGAAGCAACTCTGGCAGGACTGTCAATGTGGACAGCCAGTGCCCCAGGCCCAGGGAAAGAGCTTGGTCAGGAAATAAGATGTCTGACCTCACCCTGGAATCCCCCCATACTGCACAATGTTGATTAAGCCATTTGTTCCCACTGATTTAAGGGGATTTTACAGCCTAAAGGGTGGCAGTCCATGGAGTGTAGGCGGGGAGTATGTGGACAGGATCGCTGACACTTCTAGATCCTAGCTAGAGCTCTGCACATGGGTGGCATCCACCTAGCCTGTGACAAGGAAGGTGAATGAGTATCAGGAGACCAAATAAATGTTGAACAGACTTCCCTTTTGAACCCAGAGGAGAAAGTCATCATTTGGATTTGCTTGTTAGACTGTAAGAAGTGACCCAACATCTCAGAAACCCAACAATCCAAGGACAGAACCAAAAAGACAAAGTCCAACCTATCAACCAAAGTCCACAGCTGTAAAATAGATGGGACCTTGAAGGGATCAGAAAGGGGCAGTAAAGGTTGCTGCTGCTGCCACTGCTGCTAACCCTCCCCACCCTACCCCTTCCCTGGGTGTGCTGTGAGGCACTGCTTGGAACAAGGTGGCTTGTGATGAGCCCCTCCCCTCCACAGCAGAATGACACCCAGGCGGAGGTAAGACCCACCACCCAGGGTCCTCTGGAGGCTTTGGTAAGGACATTTCCCTGTGTCTCATAATCTCCTGTGCTTGACAGAGGATATCAAACCATAAACCATAGTCTTCTCTGCCACAAAGCCCCAGGTGAGCCCTCCCCTCAAAACATTGTTGAATAAAAGTGCTAGGAGGATGATCCCTTGGGCATGAACAATGGCTCATTCTTGAGAAAATGAGAAAAAAAAATCCAGTGGAAAAATAGCCCCAGAATCTGGGCTCCTATTGAGCAACTTCTCTGGAATAAGTCATGTGGTAAAGTAGGCGGCAGCAAGTTGCTCCGTGCACCTGGGTGGGGTGTAAGTACACATGCCTGTCCACACTGTCCTGGGCAGGGTTGCATCTCCTCTCCTTGACACCCCAATTCTGTCCTTTCATGCACCTACCCATGCCCCCCACACCAACAAGGAATAGTCCTTCTGAGGAGAACTGACTCAGGAAATGAGAACCCAGGCAAGAGACCCAAACAGGCTCTGGAGACAGGCTCAGGACTCCCTAGACAGAGGGTCTCAGGACCCCAATAATGGGAACGTGGCCTAGAAGGGCAGCATGGTTTCCAAAGAGCACACTTTCTCTGCCCATCCCATGGGCTGGGACCAGATGAAGGAGATCACGGGTTGGAGTCCAGTTGGAGGAGAAGCAAAGCAGCTTTCTTAGAAACAGAACCCCACCCGGGTATGGCAGACACTTTAATCCTAGCACTCAGGAGGCTGAAGCAGGGGGATTGAGAGGTCAAGGCCAGCCTGGGCTACATAACTAGACTCTGTCTCAAAACAAAAACAGTAGGAACCAAGCAAGGGCTGGGCATTGCCCATCTTGGATGGCAATGTCATGTGTGTGGAAAGGATTATGCATGTGGGGGGTGCATGTAAGTCTGTCTGTCTCTGTCTCTCTACACACACACACACACACACACACACACACACACACACACACACTCTGACACCCAGTTAGAAGCTAAGAGACAAATCCTCATTAAACAGATCTTTACTTACATAAAATCTGTGTCTTGCCAGGATGAGTTTCCTATCCTTACTCAAGTGGTTCCTCTTAAGTCTCACTCCTGGTGGGGAAGGGGACATATTATCATCACTGTTGTCACTACATGGCATCAAAGTTGTACTAAAAAGGGGTTCATAGTTGTGACAGAATTCATTTGCCTCTCAGTCTCTACCATAACATCACCGTCACCCTCCCAGAATGGGGTGGAGACAAGTCACCAGTAGTAGAGCAAAGTCATGCATGGGTCACCCAACAACTTGAGACTGGAGAGAAACAGAAAAGGACCTCAAAGGGGAACAGGTATGGGTGCAAGGCCAACGATGATAAATGTGTTTGATCTCCCTGCTCCATGTTCTTTTAAGTGACAATCAGGCAGACGTTACCACAGGAGGAGCACAAGAAACACAGTTCATTGCCCTCCCAGGCCCCAGCAAGCCACCAGATTGAATGGGAGATAGAAAGCCAGAGCATGGAGAGAGCACTCTTGGGCTGTGGCTTTATGGGAGTTGCCTCAGGAAAGGCAAGGCAGCTCAGAATTGGCTGGTTTGAATAACTTCTGCTCTCCTTGTGCGATAGGGTGGTCTCCAGATCTCCAGCATCTGATCCTGGGTGATTAAGGCAGGTGACTATCTCTTCCAGAGGTACACAGGCCAGAGAGAGGAGATACCACTCAGGACTGGTTAGTTTGCATCTCAAAGTCACTCTCCAGTGGATCCCCTGACTATCTTTAAGAATTGACCAGCCCCAGAGGGCAGCCAGAAAGAGTTTTTTAAAGATATCAATCATCCTACTCTATAGAAAATTTTAAAAATATGAACAATACAATACCCCTGACTCCTAGTATCTTCAAGATCAACTCTAGAAAAAAATGAGTTCTTTCTGGAAGTGGGAGGCCTCCCAGGCTCCTCCAAGTAGCACAAGGCTTTGACAGGGATAACATCCTTGGGCTGACCTTCTGAAATTATTGGCGAGACCAAAACCAAGCCAACACCAACCAGAGGCACTTAGCTTAATGCTTGCCCTCCTCCAGTGAGTTACTCATGCTCTGTGAGGTGGACTCAGTCACTTCAGACAGCAGCAGGATATGATTTCAGCAGCTTTGTGAAGCAGGGGAAGACTACCGATATCTTTCTGCTCAGCCCCAGTGAGTCCCCAGAGAGTGTAGCCAAGCCATCAACACCACATGGCTCAAGGGGCGCTGCATCTCATGCTTCTGCAAGGTCAAGAGCAGCTGCAGGAAGCGCTTTCCCAGCTGGTCACTGCAGAGAGACTCACTAATGCCTCTCACCTGTGGACCCTTGGAGGGGAGCCAGCCCGGCCCAGTCTGACAGCACCAGTAAAGGAACAACTCCAGAATGAACAGCAAGTGGCAAACAAGGCCAGGCAGGGCACCTTCCAGAGCACGTGCTCATTTATTCCATGGCTTGTCACCCAAGCCCAGATGGGCACAGTCAAGAATGGTCTGGAGCTATCACCCAAGATGATCTTGGGAGAACTGACCTGCTTTGATGGCAGATGGAATGATGAAAAGCCGGCCAGTCTTCCTGGCCATATCAGGGCCTTCTTTCCAGCTACCCCTGCCCTCATCCCTGTAGCTTCAGGATGACGGGCCCCATGGTAAAAACTGGGGGAAGAGCCTGCAGTCACAAAAATTGGACTCTGCAGCAGATCACCATTCCTGTCCCCCCACAGGAAGAAATCATTATCAGTTAATGAAATGAAATGAAACAAAATGAATAGTTATGGCCAGGAAAAATAGCAGGCAGGATTGATTTGTATATATATTCTACTGCTGAAGAATGAATATATTTATAATATCAATCCACGATCATTTATATTGCAAGTATTTTTCTGGTTTGTTCTTTCATACTTAATGTTGTTTACAGTATTTGGTCACCTCATTCCAAAGATTTCGAACAACATACTGTCAAAGGAAATCAATTCCCCTCCCTGAAGCAGCAATAAGAGGAGCATTCATGAATTCCAAACTGAGCAGAGTTGAGTTTGTGCAGGTTTGAGATTTGAGGGTCTTTATGAATTGGTTGTATTTCCTTTTCTATGGATTATCTGTTCTTCTATTTTTGATAATTTCTTTCTTTGATGGTTGATCTTTTTTATCGATGGAGAGTATTTTTTATTGAATATTTTAATTTCTGTTGCAAATATATCCCCCAATCTGTCATGTGTCTTTTGATTTTATTTGTGGTGGACTTTTTGTCTAATCACCATGTAGAATTACTTTATTTGTATTTTGTTGAATTTATTAATGTTTTCCACAGTGTCTGAGTTTTGTGTAATTCTCCATTATTCATATTATTTTTAAGTTCTCTGAAATTTTATACTTTCTTAGTTTCATTTTATAAGTCTTGGTTCTACCTAGAATTTATTCATATAAGAACTGAGGAAGGGACTTAGTCAGTTTGGACTGCAATAACAAAAGAATCTAGATTGAGTGACCTAAACAAAAAATGGGCTGGGATTTAGCTCAGTTGGTAGAGCGCTGCGCTGCAGTCTCCGAGGTCCCGAGTTCAATTCCCAGCACCGCACCACAAAAATGGGAGAAGGACCTGGCAATCCACTCCCAAGGCAATCCTGAAAGAGTCAGCCATTGAAAACCCTATGAGGGTCACTATGAGTCGGATACCAACTCAACGGCAACTAAAAACAAACAACAACAACAAAAAAAACCTTTTTATTTCTCACAATACTGGAGACTAGAAGTCCAAGATCAAGGTGCTGCCAGAGCCAGTGTCTGGCGAGTCCCTGCTCCCTGGCTTATAAACAGCTATCTCCTCATTGCTTCCTTAAGTGGAGGGGAAGGCAGAGAGAAGGGAGGGGAAGGGGCAGGAAACTCTTATCTCTTCTTAGAAGGACACTAATCCTATTCTTCAGGGCTCCCTTTTTAAGACCTAATTACCTCTGAAGGGCCTACCTCAACACCATTGTGTTGGGAGTTAGAATTTTAACATATGACTTAAGGAAGCCATAAACATTCAGTCCATAACATTTTTCCAGAAGGCTATGCAATATATCAAACATGATTTTTAATGACTTACCTTTCTTCATTAATATGCAACACTATCATATATTTGTGTGCATGTCTGTGTCTATTACTGGACTCTTCATTCTACTCCATTAATTGGTCTGTTTCGTTATGCCCCATTGTGATGTAGTTTTAAAGATTATTTTCATTTCAGGTATAGCTGTTCCATGCATCCCCATCCAACCCACACCTCCAATTATGTGTCCTTCTCTTCCAAAAAGTCCTGGCTACTCATGCATGTCTTCTTTTCCATAGAATTTTAGTTCCAAAAATTTCCTCTTGGTAATTTTACTAGGGCTGTGGTAAATGTATGGATTCATTTATGGAGAATTGCCATCTTTATGATGATCCTATCCAGAAACAGACTGTATGCCTATTTACATCTTTTCCAAGACATCTTTTGTTTCTCTCAAGAGTATTTTAAAGTTTTCTTCATTTAGGTCTTATATGTTTCATTATATCATTTGTGGGTATTTCATCTTTTTGTTGCTGCAAATGGGATCAACCATTTATTATTATTTGTATTTGTTATTTGTATACAGAAAAGCAGGTTATTTTGAAAGTAATCTTGTATTCATCAATGTTATGGATTTCTTTTACTATTTCATTTTTATAATTTCTATTGTTAGAAATTACTTTTTAGCTTATTTTATTAGCTTTTCCATGAAATCTAACTACAACCTCTCTCTCCCTTTATAATTTATTTCTTTTGCCTCCATGTATCACCTGATACTTCCAGAACAATATTGAACAATAGGAACATTCTTGTGCTATTCCTGACTGTAATGAGAACATTTCTTATTTTATTCTACAGGCATAAAGGCAACTCTGAAATATGTATACTTCTTTTACTTATCATGTTTAAAATTATTGATCTATTTTTAGTAAAAATCTCTTGGTCAAATATGTATGTTAAAAGTTAACAAATATTATAATAGCAACTAAGAGGCAATCTTGTCACAACTTATATTCATCATGTTCTAATAATGAAATAATCTCCCATTGTTGGCACAAAGTCTTCCTGACCATAATGATTTATTTTTCCAACATATTATTGGATCCTCTTAGTTAGGATTTCAACTTAAACTTTTTACCATTACTTATAGGTAGAATTGCAGTTTTACCATTTTGTCCTTTTTATACGATTTTTATATCAGTGTTAGGTATAATTGGATGTATTTCCTTCTTTTTCTTATGGACATTTACATGTGCTTCTTGGTATTGGCATTGGTACCAACTGTTATTGGTATTGGCAGAAGTCAGACAGTGGTGTGCACCGGTAGCCCCAGCTAGTCAGGCTTGAGGCAGAAGGACCCTTGAGCCTAGGAGTTCTAGGTCAGTTTGGGCAACATAGCAAGACCTTGATACCCCTATCCCAAAAAGTGTTGATAGATGTCTACTATGGTACCTTCTTGGAGTGTCTTGTGAGGGGTGGAAGAAACAGAGAGGACAGAAACAAGATTATGCATAGGTATAGGTATAGATGTAGATACACGCATAGGTATAGGTATTTTTTCTCCCCAGTCAGAAAATTTTGCAACTACAGGGATTCTCATAATTCATTCCTTCCCATCCATCTGCCCTACCCACAGTCTGCTTCCTGCAAAGATGGCATGCCTATGATTTTTTTCTTTCAGCACAGCCTCTCCTAGATGAAACAGTTCTAAAGAAACTATTGCCCTCAGACCTAGTACCCTGTTCTCACTGTTTCAGGTTGGTTTGAGGCCCTGCACACCTCTCACTTTGCAGAAGTGCTCCTTGCTGAATGGAGCTGGTCTCTGGGGCCAAAGCAGCATATAAAGGCAGGGCTGAGCAGAGGAGATTGGAGGAGAAAGAAGGCAGAAAAGAAGAGGGCAAGGTGTGAATATTTCAGGAACAGGGATGAGCCTGGACCAGTTCCCTCCAACTGGCAAGAACTTGGCATTTAAGTGAGTTAAATTCTGCCAGCCTCAGGTGATGTGCCTGGAGCAAAATGAGTCAGGAGAAGGGCTGGGTTGCAGTTAGAGAGGGGGGATGGAGGGGTCACACTGAGCCCTGAAGGCTATGCCAAAGAGTTCAGTTCAAGTGCAGTGGGAGGCCATTGGAGGATCTTAAACAAAGGAAAGATGGTGTGAGTATAGTTTGGGGGTTGGTTGATTTGTTTTAAATCACACTGGCTGCTGTATAGACAGGAATTGGGAAGGAAAAACAGAAAGAGCCAGAGAGACCAGAGAAGGGTGTGTCATGGTCCAGGTGAGAGATGACAATGATTGGGATGTGCACCAAGGGGATAGAAATGGAGAGGACCAGGTGGGCTCAAAATATGTCGTGGAGGAAACTTACCAGAACTGTCTTAGGATTTAGGTGTAGAGTGTGAGGGAAAGGAGGTATCTAGAGGTTTCCAGAGGAAACTGAAGTTTCAGGTTGGAGCATCTGGGTGGAGAGGATGACACGTTTGAGGATGAGAAAGACAGAGATGGAGGGTTTGTCTGAGGTGAGAAATTCACCCAGCATCCTATTGATAGGACAACAAGGAAGTCACCGACTATTATTTCTCAGAATTTATATCATACTCTCAAAATAATAATTGGGTAATTTATTACTCTCCTATAAATTGGATGCTGATTGTTAACAGGTTAAGAGTTCCATTTTGAACAGGTTAAGTTTGAATCATCTGTGAAACCCCTGGGGATGACAAAAATGCAGTGTGATCCCTGAAGAAGTACAGTGATGAACTACCAACCACTGAATGTAGAAAACTGTGAGTCCACCCCAATGACGCCTAGATAAGCTAGTCAGGAGGAGAAGGAGGAGAAGGGGGAAGGGAAGGAGGGGACGAAGGGGAAGGAGGGCTCTATGTAAAGCACAGTGTCAAAGCCTGACAGGTCAGCCCAGAGGGAGCAGAGAGTGGGAAAAGCTTCATTTTCTAACCATCCTAGTAAAGGCTGCAGGAGGCACAAACTTCAACAGATGCAAAACCTAGAGGTAATTTTGACAAGGAATGGGATTTCTCATGGTTTTAAAGTGTCTCCCCACTGACCATGTATTAGCTACAAGGAAGAGAAACAGTAATTATACTGTGGAGAATCAAAAAGCATCTAGAAAAGGTGATCAGAATTAATAGTACTAGTGAGGCCCAGATGGATGTCATGCGACTTTGGATATGATACTCCCAAGCTAGGTTGTACTTGTTGTTGTTGTTAGGTGCTGTTGAGTCAGTATCCGACTCATAGTGACCCTATGTACAATAGGTGAAACACTATTGTTAGTGCTTCTCTGCTATTCATAGGGTTTTCAATGGCAGATTGATTGGGAGTGGGTTGCCAGGGCCCTCTCCCAAGCCTATAGCACCTGGTGTTCCCAGGCGGTCTCCCATCCAAGTACTAACCAGGCCCAACTCTGCTTAGCTTCTGAGATCTGACAGGATCAGATGCCACAGGGCTATGACTGCAGGCCCAGGTTGTACTTAGTACACTATAAATAAGCCAACCTTAATCATGAAAACAACCCAAATCCCAAATAAAGAAACTCCTACTAAAAGAAAAAAAAAGGGGGTTGGGAGCACAGTATTCTTCAAAAATGTCAATTGGTAAAGGACGAAAAGAGGCTATGAAATGTTCCAGATTAAAGGAAGCAAAACACACATGACAACTTAATGCAATATCTAACCCTAACTAGATTCTGCATTTATGCTGAAAAAAAAAAAAAAGTCCTACAAAGGACACTTTTGGGTTAACTGACAAAATTGAAATGTAAATGGTAGTGTAATAATGTTAAGATTACTGAGATTGATAATTGTGTTGTGGTTATATAAATGAATACACATCAGCCAGGAGCCAGGGCTCACGCCTATAATCCCAGCACCTTCGGAGGCAGAGGCAGGAGGATGTCAAGCTTGAGGTCAGAGGCAGCTTGCATAACTTAATAAGACCCTGATTCAAAATAATAAATAAAAAATGGGCTGGGGGTGCAGCTCAATGGTAGAGCACTTGCAAAGGACCTGTGAAGCCCTGGATTTAACCTCCAGTACCAAAGGGAAAAAAAGAATAAACTTAATCACAGAAAATGCTCAAGCATTTAGAGATAAAGGCCATGGTGTAACTTGTTCTCAAAATGGTTCATAAAAAAATACACACATATATAAAACATATTACATATACAGAGGGTGCCAAAAATGCATATGTACATTGGAATGAAAACTTTCCATTTTGCTGTTTCAAGAATGCATCATATCCTTTTTCTGATGTGATAGTAGAAATATAATCCAGAACATCATACTATGCAGTGCAATCATAATTCAATTCAACTTCAAAAAGTAATACATAGATAATATCACTGAAAATGTATGTGCATTATTTTGGCACCTGAAGTATGTAATACAAAGGAAGAAAGAGCAAATGGAGCAAAATGCTAGGACTGAGTGAATCTGGGTAAAGAGTATACAGTTGTTTCTTGTGCTTTATTTATTTTTGCAATTTTTTTATAAATTTGAAATTATCTCTAAAGAGAAAAAGTTTTGGATTTTTGTTTACTTTTGTTTTTGCAATTGACTATATAATTCTGAATCTCCAAGGAGAGAACTGCACTGGAGACATAAATGTAGGATCCATGGGCCACAGATACTGTTCAAAGTCATGAGAACCAAGGAGTTAATGGAGAACATTGGAGAGGAAGAGAAGTACTAACCAGGACCAACCCTGCTTAGCTTCCGAGATCTGATGGGATCAAATGCCACAGTGGTACAGCTACAGGCTTTAAGATTAATAGGATCATTATTTTAACAGGTGGATTGTACTAACAAGACCACTAGATCCTAAAGTACAACATGGTAACAATAGCTAACAATGTATTATTTACTTGAAATTTGCTAAGACAGTAGATCTTTAGTGTCCCTATCCCACCCCATGCACACACATGAATAGCACCTAAGTGAAGTGATGGATATATTTACTAATTTGATTATAGCAATGATTTCACAATGTATCCATATATCTTATCATATCATTATACTATATACAATTTTCAAATATATATAATTTTCATTGTATACATTCAATTTTATATACTGAGTATACACAATTATTCCTCAATAAATCTGGAAAACCAAAATGAGATAGGAGGAATGTTTTCTTGGTTAGTATTTTTATACCAAACATATTTTTGTGCATTCATGAACAGGCCATGGCCTTAGTGGGGAAAGGTCTGAGAAAATCAGCACCATGAGCCCCACCCCGAGAGGAGAAAGTCCATCAAAAGAAGGTCATGCACAAGGGGGAGCAGAGTCAGATGCCCTGTACTCGGTTCCTATCACCACAAGCCTTGTCAACTGTTTTGTCACCAAGGACCTGCTTTTACTTCCTTGCTTTTGAGGCCACCTCCTACTTTAAAATCCATAAATGTCAGACAGTGTCTTCTCCAGCCCGCTTGGCAGGGAGGCGAGGTAAGTGGCCTGGCCTCTGTCCCTTATAAGAAGCAGGCCACCCTGCAGTGCATATACTATCCTGGTGAGTGGCAATAGCAATCATGGTGGCAGTGTGTCTCGTTTCTAGAGAGGCTCTGTTTCCAGCCAGCACTCAGTGCCCAATGCTGAGGTCACTGTGGCCCCACAGCAGAGCGAATGCATCTTTACCAGATGGGTTTTATGGCAGGACCTGGGGTGCTCCATATGGCTGTTCAACTTCCAAACCAGTGCCCAGAGGTCCTGGGACGTTGATCTGCCCAATATCTTATTAATAAAACCTCCCTCTACATTAGCCAGAGTCAGTTGCTTTTGCTTACAACTAGAACCCTGACTGATAAAAGGATCTTGTGTTTTCTTCGCTAAAGAGAGGATTCCTTTCTGCCTTCATATCCCCAATCCTGCCTTTTCCAAGTAGATCAAGTACCCAGTGTTCCTGGCCAATGGCCAGTGTGGACAAAATGGCCTCTCAGTGGTCACATTCTGAGGCCTGATACCTGATACTTCCAGCTTCCCTTTGCAGATCTCAAGAAACTGGCCCCAGCTCTAGCTACTATGACTGAAATGTCCCACTGTGGATGTGTGGGTGCTTACTCCCCACTTTATCTTGGCTCTGTGAAAAGCCAGCTGTGCCCTCAGCTCCTCCCCTTCTCTCTCAGGACTCCGTGGAGCCTGCGGTTTTCCAGCTGCTTTGCTGCTGAGTGTGGGAAAGGAGATAAAGAGAAGGGGGAGCATGATGTTGAAATTTCCTGAAGCTTCAAGTAGGCTTGTCTCTTATCCATTCTGTTTGGTGTTCTGCACCTGAAATCAGACCAACCTGTCATTGCCCTTGGCTGGCACTGGCTGAGTCAGCCATGGCAGCCCTAGAGAGTCCTCATTGGCATTCCCAGTCACTCTTGGCACAGATCCAACACAACTCACAGAAAAGTCCAGGACTTGTCACTGACAAATGCCCAAACAATACATTCCTCAGTCTCCTGGGTCTTCAGAGTGTACATTTTCCCTCAGGTATGGCCATGTCTGGAAATCCCGACACCTCCGCAGAACCTCCCCACACTAATTACACACACTGTGTGCTGAGGAGATTCTCGCTGATTTTAGAGATTGGAAGCGGTGGCCTCCAGACAGCAAGAGACCTGGTGCTTACCTCACTCCTGTGAGCCTAAGGAACTCAGATCAACACTCTCATCTTTTCCAAGAAGCCTTTTTGTCACGTGACTTTCCTGTTGATGTGCCATAACTTCCTTGGACCTGGAGAAGGGCACAGATTTTGTAAACTACCTGTGAAAAGTGAGGCCCAGTGTAGGCAAAAGAGACTTCCATTGGGCAGGGTGGTTCACAAGCAGCCCAAACCAGGCCCGATTAGTGCTGCAAGGACCATCTCTGGGATGTGTCCAAGTCAGCTGCTGCTATCATCATCCACTCAGCTTGCTCTCTTGTGGAAAAGGGTTCCCATTGTTTCCTTCCAATCCTCTTCTTTTGGCTATTAAACAAAGCATTTTTGGGGCAGTGTACAATTCTCCAGGGATTCACCAAGGCAAGTGTGAGATGTAATGATTGCTAGAATCTAAAGCCACAAAAGGATGCTATAGCTTTGCCCACTAAGAAGTGGCTTTTTCCCCAAACAAAATTTGTGTTACTGTGTCCTTCATTTCCTGATTCGCAGATGTGCCTCTTCTGGTGGAGCCAGGACATCTTTCCCACAGTGAGGCTTCTCTAAAGGAGGCTGGAAAAGGGCAGAAGGGGAGTGGGAGTCAGACCAGAGCAACATTGGGTGAGGGAGAGACGCTCCCAAAGCCAACTTAGCCCATCCACCCTCCATATCTTGTTCTGGGCTTTGGAGTGCTGATAGGAATCACTGGAATGCTCAGGCCTCATTGTTTCTGATTCCAAAAATTTCTTTTCCCAAATCTTTTGTCCGACCACAAGGTATAACATTTGAAAGTTGCAAGGCCTTAGAGACTGGTCCCAACCCCTCATTTTACAGTTGAGGTGACCTTGTTTTGTGCCTGATGCAAAGGCAGAAGGCAGAAAGTCAAGCAGAGATGAAGTAGCTACTGTTCATTCTGCCTGCACAGTCCTCATCTTTCTTTGACCCTCAAGTTCTCTCTCCCCCAAGAAGCAGACACCAGGCCATAGCAGAAACCATCATAGCTGGTTGGTGGGAAAGGCAGGTAGGCTGTGTCCCACTGGGGTCCATGCAAGTTGTGCACTAGAGGGGATGCCCCAGAAACAGCAGGCTCACTGGAGCCACAAGTGGGATACATGGGTCACTTTTGGTGAGGAGGATATTAGACTGAATAAGGTCCACCAAAGATATCCACACCCTGATCCCTATAACCTGTGAATATGTTGCCTTACATGGTAACAGGGACTCCTCAGATGGATGAAGTTGAGGATTTTGAAAGAAGGAGATTCTACTGGATTATCTGAATGGGCCCATGGCAATCACAATGGTCCTCATAAGAGGACAAAGGAATGCTTTGGCCTCTAGAGGCAGAAAAGGGCAAGGCACCAGATTCTCCAGAAACTTCCAGAAGGAATGTTGGTGGCCCTGTCAACATCTTAATTTTTAGACTTGTGATCTAATGGCAAGAGAATATATGTGCTTTGGTTTAAGCCACTAAATTTTTGGGAAATTGTTGCAGCAGCAAAAGGAAACTAATATAGAGATCTGCGTGAGGACTTGCAGGACCAGGAGAGAGAATTGGGAATGGCCCCACTGGGTGCAGTTTCCCAGGTCACAGATCTGCTGGCACTGGGTGATCTAATAACCTGAAGTAACAGAAAAACCCAAGCCAATTGGTTTCTACACAAGAAGCCCAAAGCAATATGGCTCCATGGCTGGTTGACTGGGTGACTCAGTGATGTCATGAAGGACTGTAGTTCTTCTCCTCATTCTCTTCCACTAATCTCATTGCTCTTAGTCACAAGAATGTAGCCAAAGCTCCAGATGTCACTCTAAGCACACCATTGCCAGACTCAGGAGAAGCTATTTCATTTTTGAACCTCTTATTGAGAATGAGGAAACCTTTCTTAGAAAAACCTCCCTTCATCCCCTACTCTCTTCCCAGGCCACAGAACTTCCCCTTCCATCTACTTCATTGGCTAGATTGTACTACATGTCCCTGCTTAAAGCAATCACTGGCAAGCAACATGGAAGCACCTTGATGGGCATGGGTTAAAGGGGATCTGCCTCCGGAAGCCAGCATCCCTGAAGCATTTGGCTATTGGGCAGAGGGTGGGCACCATAATTAAATCAGCAGATTGTTTCAGCAGAGAAAAAGGTAAAATCCATGTTGGATAGGCAATCAGAAGTGTATGCTCCATAGGTGTGTGGCTGGGCTTCACACATCTAAGTGTTTCTCCACGTACTCCAGAAAGCTCTGGAGCCTTCTTGGCCTATCCTTCACCTAAGGAAGGATAGGATCATTGGCCTTTTTTTGGTCACCATGAAAAGAATCCTCCTGCCAAGACACCTGGGTACCTGAGCTCCCCTCCACCTGGCCATTGCCTTGACCTATAGATCAGGACCTGATGGAACCAGCTGAGTCTTGGGTAAGAGTGCTGGACTCCTCTGCCCCACTCAACTCCTCTGCCACCTACACATAGAGAAAAACTGGAGCTATTTTCCTCAGAAAGCAGCTGTGGATGTTGCAGGCACATCACGGATTTCTTGTCAACCATCTTGTTACTCCTGAGGTGCTGTGGTTTCCTCTCTCAGCCTGCCAGCCCACAGCTTCCTCAGCCTGGCCATGAAAGACCTCATAATGGAAAAGCCAGTACAATCTGAGTTAAGTTGGCCAAAGCTTACTGTAGTCCCAGGGTTTATTTCTTGACCAATGGCTCTGGTTATGTAAGATGCTAACATTAGGGGAAGCTGGGCAATGGGTATATGAGAACAGTGTACATTTTTGTAACTTTTTGTACATCAGTCATTATTCTGAAATAATAAGCTTATATAAAGAAAAGAAAAGGAAGATGAAAAGAAAAGGCAGGTAAAAGAAAAGAAAAGAGAAAAGAAGAGAAAAGGAAAAGAAAGAAAGTAGTGTCAGGCCCCGGTTCCCTCTGCTCCATCACAGCCAGGTGGCTCAGATCATCTGAGAAGCCTCTACTTTCTGCCCCAAGCCAACAACAAGAAGGATTTCAGAGAGGTACAAAAGCAAGAGTTTCTGGCATATATACCTCTGAGAGATGTTAATAAGTATTCTGGGAGAAAAACTGAGAAAGTAAGTTGAGAATCAGTGGCTAGGTTGCTTAACAACAGGAGTTCTCAAAACCATCAGGAGGATGGATTTTTGTTATTGTTTGTTTTATTTTGTTTTTGCAATATTTGTGGGCTGAACCCAGGACCTCATGCATTCTTTGCAAGTGCTCTACCACTGGGCTGCCCCCTCAGCTCCTTTCTTATTTTTTATTTTAAGACAGGGTCTTGCTAATTTACAGAAGCTGCCTCTCGCCTTGAACTCATGATCCTCCTTCCTCCACCTCCCTGGTCACTGGGATTATAGGCATATACCACTGTACCCAGCTCAGGTGGATATTTTATAACTCTCCAAGAAGCAGCTAAATCTTCCTCAAAATGCTTCCTCAAAATATTTTTAAAAAGTATACAGTTCACCTTGCAGAACTAGTCCCACCTACCCAAGAGGGAGCCTGCCTGGCCTGGTTCTCTGGTCCTCTGTGCCAGTTTTTGCCATTTTTCCGGCCCCTTCTGGAGGCCCAGTTGTGACCACAGAACTTTCCAGCCTGAGAACTGGATCTTCTTTGCACTGCATTAGCAACCTGCCTAGAGCCAAGGCCTCCATAATCCTGTCTCATTTAAATCCTAAACCCTATCATGGGAGGAAGGACAGAGTCATCCTTTCCAACAGATGAGGAAACTAAGGCCCAAAGACATATAATCCTTTGCCTAAGATCATCCCGCTGTCTGCTAGCCAGGCTGTGCCTCAGCCCTGGCCATCCATTTTCCAGAGCCGACTGGCCCTCCCCTGCTCTGGAGGAAGTGCCCAGAGCCCTCTCTGCCTGGGCATTTGTATACATCGCTTGATCCACTGCCACCATCATCCTGCTAGCCAAGACTCGCCAGAACATCATGGCTTTGCTGACTGCCATGGCGCCTTGCTCTTGTCCTTTCTCTTCCAACACCTGTGGCTGGATCTGTTCTACCCAGAACAGGCTAGGCTGGGGCCCTTCTCACTGTAGGTCAGCAGTCCCCCCAGTTGGGGGTGATCAGAGAGAGCTCGAGAGGAAGGAGGGGAGGAAGAAGAGGCCAAATCAGAGTGGAGGAGCAGAAAGAAGCTCCTGTGATGGGCTGGGTTGTTGTTGTTAGGTACCGTCAAGTCGGTATCCGACTCATAGCGACCCTCTGTACAACAGGGGAAACACTATTGTCAGTGCTTCTCTGCTGTTCATAGGGTTTTCAATGGCAGATTGATTTTTGGGAGGGGGTTGCCAGGTCCTTCTCCCAAGCCTACAGCTTCTGGTGTTCCCAGGCGGTCTCCCATCCAGGTACTA